>OY720442.1:127169089-127255285 GCA_963082915.1 Dolichopus griseipennis
ATGAAAAAACAAATTTTTGATCAAAATTTTGAAATTTTGTCTATGGAAACTTTAAATTGATTTTTACAGCGTTAGAAGCGAGATAGCGCAATTCTGACGTTAATTCGTGATCACTACTAAAAATTCATGAAAAACCAATTTTTGATCAAAATTTTGAAATTTTTGTCTTTGGAAACTTTAAATTGATTTTTACAGCGTTAGAAGCGAGATAGCGCAATTCTGACGTTAATTCGTGATCACTACTAAAAAAAAAAAAACTGGTTTTCATGAAAAACCAATTTTGATCAAAATTTTGAAATTTTTGTCTTTGGAAACTTTAAATGATTTTTACAGCGTTAGAAGCGAGATAGAGGCAATTCTGACGTTAATTCGTGATCACTACTAAAAATTCATGAAAAACCAATTTTGATCAAAATTTGAAATTTTTGTCTATGGAAACTTTAAATTGATTTTTACAGCGTTAGAAGCGAGATAGAGCAATTCTGACGTTAATTCGTGATCACTACTAAAAATTCATGAAAAACCAATTTTTGATCAAATTTTGAAATTTTTGTCTTTGGAAACTTTAAATTGATTTTTACAGCGTTAGAAGCGAGATAGCGCAATTCTGACGTTAATTCGTGATCACTACTAAAAATTCATGAAAAACCAATTTTTGATCAAAATTTTGAAATTTTTGTCTTTGGAAACTTTAAATTGATTTTTACAGCGTTAGAAGCGAGATAGCGCAATTCTGACGTTAATTCGTGATCACTACTAAAAATTCATGAAAAACCAATTTTTGATCAAAATTTTGAAATTTTTGTCTATGGAAACTTTAAATTGATTTTTACAGCGTTAGAAGCGAGATAGAGCAATTCTGACGTTAATTCGTGATCACTACTAAAAATTCATGAAAAACCAATTTTTGATCAAAATTTTGAAATTTTTGTCTTTGGAAACTTTAAATTGATTTTTACAGCGTTAGAAGCGAGATAGCGCAATTCTGACGTTAATTCGTGATCACTACTAAAAATTCATGAGAAACCAATTTTTGATCAAAATTTTGAAATTTTTGTCTATGGAAACTTTAAAATTGATTTTTACAGCGTTAGAAGCGAGATAGCGCAATTCTGACGTTAATTCGTGATCACTACTAAAATATCATGAAAAACCAATTTTTGATCAAAATTTTGAAATTTTTGTCTTGGAAACTTTAAATTGATTTTTACAGCGTTAGAAGCGAGATAGAGCAATTCTGACGTTAATTCGTGATCACTACTAAAAATTCATGAAAAACCAATTTTTGATCAAAATTTTGAAATTTTTGTCTTTGGAAACTTTAAATTGATTTTTACAGCGTTAGAAGCGAGATAGCGCAATTCTGACGTTAATTCGTGATCACTACTAAAAATTCATGAAAAACCAATTTTTGATCAAAATTTGAAATTTTTGTCTATGGAACTTTAAATTGATTTTTACAGCGTTAGAAGCGAGATAGCGCAATTCTGACGTTAATTCGTGATCACTACTAAAAATTCATGAAAAACCAATTTTGATCAAAATTTTGAATTTTGTCTTTGGAAACTTTAAATTGATTTTTACAGCGTTAGAAGCGAGATAGCGCAATTCTGACGTTAATTCGTGATCACTACTAAAAATTCATGAAAAACCAATTTTTGATCAAAATTTTGAAATTTTTGTCTATGGAAACTTTAAATTGATTTTTACAGCGTTAGAAGCGAGATAGCGCAATTCTGACGTTAATTCGTGATCACTACTAAAAATTCATGAAAAACAAATTTTTGATCAAAATTTTGAAATTTTTGTCTATGGAAACTTTAATTGATTTTTACAGCGTTAGAAGCGAGATAGCGCAATTCTGACGTTAATTCGTGATCACTACTAAAAATTCATGAAAAACAATTTTTGATCAAAATTTTGAAATTTTTGTCTTTGGAAACTTTAAATTGATTTTTACAGCGTTAGAAGCGAGATAGCGCAATTCTGACGTTAATTCGTGATCACTACTAAAAATTCATGAAAAACCAATTTTTGATCAAAATTTTGAAATTTTGTCTATGGAAACTTTAAATTGATTTTTACAGCGTTAGAAGCGAGATAGCGCAATTCTGACGTTAATTCGTGATCACTACTAAAAATTCATGAAAAACCAATTTTTGATCAAAATTTTGAAATTTTTGTCTTTGGAAACTTTAAATTGATTTTTACAGCGTTAGAAGCGAGATAGAGCAATTCTGACGTTAATTCGTGATCACTACTAAAAATTCATGAAAAACCAATTTTTGATCAAAATTTTGAAATTTTTGTCTTTGGAAACTTTAAATTGATTTTTACAGCGTTAGAAGCGAGATAGCGCAATTCTGACGTTAATTCGTGATCACTTACTAAAAATTCATGAAAAACCAATTTTTGATCAAAATTTTGAAATTTTTGTCTTTGGAAACTTTAAATTGATTTTTACAGCGTTAGAAGCGAGATAGAGCAATTCTGACGTTAATTCGTGATCACTACTAAAAATTCATGAAAAACCAATTTTTGATCAAAATTTTGAAATTTTTGTCTTTGGAAACTTTAAATTGATTTTTACAGCGTTAGAAGCGAGATAGCGCAATTCTGACGTTAATTCGTGATCACTACTAAAAATTCATGAAAAACCAATTTTTGATCAAAATTTTGAAATTTTTGTCTTTGGAAACTTTAAATTGATTTTTACAGCGTTAGAAGCGAGATAGAGCAATTCTGACGTTAATTCGTGATCACTACTAAAAATTCATGAAAAACCAATTTTTGATCAAAATTTTGAAATTTTTGTCTTTGGAAACTTTAAATTGATTTTTACAGCGTTAGAAGCGAGATAGCGCAATTCTGACGTTAATTCGTGATCACTACTAAAAATTCATGAAAAACCAATTTTTGATCAAAATTTTGAAATTTTTGTCTTTGGAAACTTTAAATTGATTTTTACAGCGTTAGAAGCGAGATAGAGCAATTCTGACGTTAATTCGTGATCACTACTAAAAATTCATGAAAAACCAATTTTTGATCAAAATTTTGAAATTTTTGTCTTTGGAAACTTTAAATTGATTTTTACAGAGTTAGAAGCGAGATAAGCAATTCTGACGTTAATTCGTGATCACTACTAAAAATTCATGAAAAACCAATTTTTGATCAAAATTTTGAAAATTTTGAAATTTTTGTCTTTGGAAACTTTAAATTGATTTTTACAGCGTTAGAAGCGAGATAGCGCAATTCTGCCGTTAATTCGTGATCACTACTAAAAATTCATGAAAAACCAATTTTTGATCAAAATTTTGAAATTTTTGTCTTTGGAAACTTTAAATTGATTTTTACAGCGTTAGAAGCGAGATAGCGCAATTCTGACGTTAATTCGTGATCACTACTAAAAATTCATGAAAAACCAATTTTTGATCAAAATTTTGAAAATTTTGAAATTTTTGTCTTTGGAAACTTTAAATTGATTTTTACAGCGTTAGAAGCGAGATAGCGCAATTCTGCCGTTAATTCGTGATCACTACTAAAAATTCATGAAAAACCAATTTTTGATCAAAATTTTGAAATTTTTGTCTTTGGAAACTTTAAATTGATTTTTACAGCGTTAGAAGCGAGATAGCGCAATTCTGACGTTAATTCGTGATCACTACTAAAAATTCATGAAAAACCAATTTTTGATCAAAATTTTGAAATTTTTGTCTATGGAAACTTTAAATTGATTTTTACAGCGTTAGAAGCGAGATTGCGCAATTCTGACGTTAATTCGTGATCACTACTAAAAATTCATGAAAAACCAATTTTTGATCAAAATTTTGAAATTTTTGTCTTTGGAAACTTTAAATTGATTTTTACAGCGTTAGAAGCGAGATAGCGCAATTCTGACGTTAATTCGTGATCACTACTAAAAATTCATGAAAAACCAATTTTTGATCAAAATTTTGAAATTTATTGTCTTTGGAAACTTTAAATTGATTTTTACAGCGTTAGAAGCGAGATAGAGCAATTCTGACGTTAATTCGTGATCACTACTAAAAATTCATGAAAAACCAATTTTTGATCAAAATTTTGAAATTTTTGTCTTTGGAAACTTTAAATTGATTTTTACAGCGTTAGAAGCGAGATAGCGCAATTCTGACGTTAATTCGTTATCACTACTAAAAATTCATGAAAAACCAATTTTTGATCAAAATTTTGAAATTTTTGTCTTTGGAAACTTTAAATTGATTTTTACAGCGTTAGAAGCGAGATAGCGCAATTCTGACGTTAATTCGTGATCACTACTAAAAATTCATGAAAAACCAATTTTTGATCAAAATTTTGAAATTTTTGTCTTTGGAAACTTTAAATTGATTTTTACAGCGTTAGAAGCGAGATAGCGCAATTCTGACGTTAATTCGTGATCACTACTAAAAATTCATGAAAAACCAATTTTTGATCAAAATTTTGAAATTTTTGTCTTTGGAAACTTTAAATTGATTTTTACAGCGTTAGAAGCGAGATAGAGCAATTCTGACGTTAATTCGTGATCACTACTAAAAATTCATGAAAAACCAATTTTTGATCAAAATTTTGAAATTTTTGTCTTTGGAAACTTTAAATTGATTTTTACAGCGTTAGAAGCGAGATAGAGCAATTCTGACGTTAATTCGTGATCACTACTAAAAATTCATGAAAAACCAATTTTTGATCAAAATTTTGAAATTTTTGTCTTTGGAAACTTTAAATTGATTTTTACAGCGTTAGAAGCGAGATAGCGCAATTCTGACGTTAATTCGTGATCACTACTAAAAATTCATGAAAAACCAATTTTTGATCAAAATTTGAAATTTTTGTCTATGGAAACTTTAAATTGATTTTTACAGCGTTAGAAGCGAGATAGCGCAATTCTGACGTTAATTCGTGATCACTACTAAAAATTCATGAAAAACCAATTTTTGATCAAAATTTTGAAATTTTTGTCTTCGGAAACTTTAAATTGATTTTTACAGCGTTAGAAGCGAGATAGAGCAATTCTGACGTTAATTCGTGATCACTACTAAAAATTCATGAAAAACCAATTTTTGATCAAAATTTTGAAATTTTTGTCTTTGGAAACTTTAAATTGATTTTTACAGCGTTAGAAGCGAGATAGCGCAATTCTGACGTTAATTCGTGATCACTACTAAAAATTCATGAAAAACCAATTTTTGATCAAAATTTTGAAATTTTTGTCTTTGGAAACTTTAAATTGATTTTTAGCGTTAGAAGCGAGATAGAGCAATTCTGACGTTAATTCGTGATCACTACTAAAAATTCATGAAAAACCAATTTTTGATCAAAATTTTTTTTGTCTTTGGAAACTTTAAATTGATTTTTACAGCGTTAGAAGCGAGATAGCGCAATTCTGACGTTAATTCGTGATCACTACTACAAATTCATGAAAAACCAATTTAGAGCGTTAGAAGCGAGATAGCGCAATTCTGACGTTAAATCGTGATCACTACTACAAATTCATGAAAAACCAATTTACAGCGTTAGAAGCGAGATAGCGCAATTCTGACGTTAATTCGTGATCACTACTAAAAATTCATGAAAAACCAATTTTTTTTCAAAATTTTTCAAATTGTCTTTGGAAACTTTAAATTGATTTTTAAAGCATTTAGAAGCGAGATAGCGCAATTCTAACGTTAATTCGTGATCACTACAAAATATTCATGAAAAACAAATATTTTTTCAAAATTTTTAAATTTTTGTCTTTGGAAACTTTAAATTAATTTTTAAAGCATTTAGAAGGAGATAGCGCAATTCTAACGTTAATTCGTGATCACTACTAAAAATTCATGAAAATCCAATTTTTTTTCAAAATTTTGAAATTTTTGTCTTTGAAAACTTTAAATTGATTTTTAAATCATTTAGAAGCGAGATAGCGCAATTCTGACGTTAATTCGTGATCACTACTAAAAATTCATGAAAAATCAATTTTTTTCAAAATTTTGAAATTTTTGTCTTCGTTTCATTTTCTTTAAAGTATGAAAAATTTGGTTGTTAGGAAATTTTAGTAGTAGAACGAGTTTAAACTTTTAAAAGGCAGAAAGTATGAAAAATTTGGTTTTTATGAAATTTTAGTAATGATCACGAATTAAGGCTAGAACTGCTCTAAAACGCTTCTAAAAAACGAGTTTAAACTTTTGTAAGACAAAAAGTATGAAAAATTTGGTTTTTATGAAATTTTAATAGTGATCACGAAATAACGCTAGAATATCTCCAAAACGCTTCTAAAGGCTTCAGCAACGAGTTTAAAGTTTTGAAAGGCAAAAAAAAAGACAAATTATCGAGAAACTTTAGTAGTGATCACGAAATAAAGCTAGAATTTCTATAAAACGCTTCTAAAGGCTTTAAAAATAAGTTTTTAAAACAAATTTAAAATTCTTTAAAATTCTTTTTTTCTATTAATTCTTTTTTATTTTTATTTTAAGAAAAGTGTATGAAATCAATCTAATATTATGTAGAAATAAACAGCTACCAAGGATTGATATTTTTATATGAGATAATATTTAATGCCCTCGGTATTTGCGGCAGAACCATATTATATTAATTACTATTTATTTGTATATATTAACGCTTGTATACAAGAAAATAAGAAACACTTTTCATTATCTTATAAAAAAATATCTTTATTAAACTAGTACAATATGTAAAACATAATATGTAAAACTAAATACAATTATTAGTAGGGCACATTTATAAAAATAATGAAAATAAAGTCAGAAATGAAAGCAACCAGTTTCTAAAATAAAACCACACAATAGTTTTAAAAGATATATACGTATATATGTATGTATATATTTCAGATCAATTTTGTGGTTTGACGTTGGAAAATTAATAGCCAAAAAGAGGTAAGTGGATTTTTGAATTGTTTGTTGTCTTTTCACAAGTAAAATTTAATTAAAAGTCACTGGAGCCAAAAAAATATTAAAATAAGAATACATTCTTTTTTTTATTTGATTCAAAATAAAATTATTGATTAATAAAATTTAATAATTCGTATATAATCATAAATATACTGTTACTCTTGTACCCTTTTAATTATATTATTATTATAGAATTATAAAATTTTATTAAAATCTTGATAATATATAAATTGAATTAAATCTTTGATTTTTCTATACCTTAAATATACTTAAAAGAACAGAAAAAATGCATTTGATTTTCATTTATTTAATTTACCAGTGATGGAAAATGTATACCAAGTCAAACCACAGATTGCAAAAAACAGAATCAATTTTTTTTTTTCATCTTAATATCAAATTCAATTAAATGACTTTTTTTGTTTGTGTTGTGGTGAAAAATGTGATAAATCTTTTATATTCAGTTTTTTTATACCCGTGCATACATATATGAACATATATGTAGCATATATGTATGGTATATTAAAATTACTCCTCCGTTTGTAACGCATCGAAATATAAGAGCTAGATATAATGTCAAGGGTACGTATCGAATCAGCATCGAAAAGTGAATCGATCTAGCTATGTGTGTCCGTCCGTCCGTCAGCACGATAACTCAAAAACTATAAGAGCTAGAGTTCTGAAACTTTCACAAAGTAATTTTTAGACAATTTGTAGGTTCCCTATTGTTTTTGGTTAAAATCGGAGAAAGGCTTCGGGTAGCTGCCATACAAATGTTTCGATATTTTATGAGTATTTTAAAAATTAATAACGAAATAGAAACCAAATATGAAAACAAACAAATTGTTGTCTAGTTATTAATCGATTCATGGTGTAGTGGTTAGGACATGTTACTTGTAGCAAAAATGTCTCGGTTCGAATTCAGGCTAAGGAAAATTTTTTTTTTTTTTAAATTCATTTTTTTTTATCTATTTTTTTTTTAATAAAATATATGTATTTATTTTATGTTTGAAAAAATTTTATTTTATAGAAAATTTGACAGAAGACTCTCATTTATATTAAAAATTATTAATTTTTTTTAATATTTCTATAAAAAAATTAAAACAAACAATTGATACCATAGCAACTATGATTATTTAAAACTGTTATTTAAAACAAACAATTGATACTATAGCAACTACAATTATTTAAAAAAAAAATTAAGATAAATAAAAACTCGTTTTGTAGAAATATAATTTATTGTTCTATGGTGTAGTGGTTAGAATATGGTACTAGTAGTAAAAACGTTTCAGTTCGATTTCTGGCTGGGGCAAAATGTTCTTTTTTTTTAAATTCATCTTAAAATTCTCATTTATAAATTATTTATTTTTTTTAATACATTTTTAAAAAAATTCAAAACAGTTATTCAAAACAAACAATTGATACCATCGCAACTATAATAATTTAAAAAAAAGATTGAGACGAACATTTTCTGTCAAACAGTTCAATTGCAATATAAGAATTTCTTATATATTTAATACACGCACGGGTATCTAAAAGTTGACAAGGGCAACTATAATCTTCCTCGTTTTTTATTTAAAAACACTTTATTTGAAATGGTAATAAAAATAAAAACGAAATATATAAAACAACTGTCATTAAATTGGTAATGGAAATATTAAAATGGTATCAAATTTTATCATCATTTATACTGTCTCATTGATTTTGTCTAATAAAAATTTGTCTTCTATATAAAATAAAATTTTAGCAAATCGTTTAAAGTTTATTTTGAGGTTATAGATGGTTTCTTTCTATGTCTTCCTGTTTATTTGTTTTTGTTTACATTATTAATAAATTAAATCTAGCAATTTCCAAAGTTATTACTTTTAGAAAGTTTTTTTTTCTACCCTTCACCTAAGAAATAGCAAAAAGGTATATTAACTTTAGTATCGTGTTTGTAACCACCTAAAAGAAGCGAGCTAGATATGGAAAAGTATATATATTTGTGATCAGCATAACCTCCTGAGTCAATATAGCCATGTCCGTCCGTAGGTTAGATAAATCAAAAACTCATGATGAAATTTTAACTGTAGGTTACTAGTACTGAAAGGCGAGGATTGGCGAAATCAGCCCATGGGTTCGGATTCCGGAACTTTTAAACGGTCTAAGGGCTAACGAACATATATAAACAAGGGATGAAATAAACCAATGGTTTTTAAAAAGCACATTTTCAAAATTATATTGGGTTTCTTTCTGAGTATTTTATAATTTATTTTTATCAATTTATTAATTATGACTAATAGTGAAATCAATACTTAGAATATAATCCCAATGCACTCAAGAAAACCTGTTAACAAGTGCGAAATATAATGTTGGAGCTTCAATGTTAAGGGTTAATTTTAGAAAAACATATACTGGTGAATGTATTACTGTTTTATAAAAACATAAAAGTTTTAATTTTTGAAACCTAGTAGGAAGGTTCTCAAATTTTTGCTTAGCAAACTTATGATGGATCTGCCCATCTCCCTCCTGTTTTCACCCTTCCATTTTTATTTCAAAGGCTTCAAAAACGAGTTTAAAGTTTTGAAAGACAAAAATTATGAAAAATTTGGTTTTTATGAAATTTTAGTAGTGATCACGAAATAAAGCTACAATTGCTCTAAAACGCTTCTAAAGGCTTCAAAAACAAGTTTAAAGTTTTGAAAAACAACAAGTATGAAAAATTTGGTTATTATGAAATTTTAGTAGTGATCACGGGTTTATAGAAAAAAAAAGTTTTATAGAAAAAAAAACGATGTAAAAGTTTTTATAAACATACGGACGGACGGACAAAGTGAAGCTATATAGGCACATTTTTACAAAAATTTTTGACAATGTGCTAAAAATCACGATTACTCAACAACTAATGACGCTATCTTCATGAAATTTCTGCTTTCGCTATCTCTCTGAAATTTCGGTTACTAATAATGAAACTACGGCGGGGATTGCGTATGATTGAGTCTGAAAATCATTTTTATACAAGAGTCGGTTTTCTTATTCAATTTCAGCCTGTTCGCTCAACAAGTTCGAGTGTCTTACAACTTTTTTTTTAATATTAACATAACGTTTTATTTAATAAAGCAGGATATGTGAAACTTTGCCAAAAATTGTTGGGTTTTATGGCCAAAGTTTCCGCAAAATTTTGTTAGTCTGGTGCACTGGGTTCTACTAGCTGCCATACAACTTATTTTTTATTATGAGAATAACTTAATGTCAAATGAAGCTAAATATCTGAAATTTAGTCAAAAGAAGTTAATCTTATCTTAATCTAATACTATTATTATCTTTTGTACATAATTGAGTTTAATAAGTTGTGCATTTGATATTTTGCCAATAGTTTACACTTGGTTAATGCGGGTATCCTACAGTTTTTCCAGTCTACTCTAGGCTTTTCCTTGTTCTCTTCCTCCCTTGTTTTTGGTTTTCTCAAACAAAACGACAAGCATAAAACTGTCAATTACCACTCAAAACTTTATTAAAATTAATTTATAAAACGCTACTAACAAATTTTTAAATTAATTAAAACTTAGAAAAATAATTATTTGCAAATAGATTACAAAAAGGTAATAAAGTTTTTAATTTCTTTAAAAGTTATTTCGTCTAACTCCAATATTGATTTTTTGTGATTTTTAGAGATAATATTCTTCTATTTAATCTTATTTCAATGTTTTTTTTTTCCAATTTTCAAACCACTTGTCTATCAACATGCTATCATCAGAGCATTTGTAAAAATTTGTTAAGTGTTGTCAATGTTGTAGAACAGATGCCAAAAAAAAAGAAAATTGCCGCAAGGGTAAGAGGGATTGTAACACAAAAAAAAAAAAAAATTTCTGACAATGAAAAATCGTTAATTTTTATTTTAGTAACTTTAGGAATAATAAACACAAAAAAAATACAAAAGTTAAGGAATAGACTTTAGACATTCGCAAGAGTTACAAAAATTGAGTGAAAAGGACGATTTTCAATTTATTACAGGTGAAAGTTTAATTAAAGGTTAATGTTTTACAAATTATTACGAAATTTTTCTATTATTTGACTACACTATGAATATTTTGTTGAAGGTTTTCATTTTATAAAATTTATGCAAGATTTTTATTTTTATTGGGTTTACGTTAGGTTAAAGTTAATTTTATGTATATTGAAAAGTAGGAATATATTTCTGTAGTAGACGAATTAATTTATTTAAAATAAGGATTTTAATAAATTTATAACTCGGCTTTAAAGATTTTTTAAATTCTTTTCATGAATGAAGAAGTTTAAGAAGAAATGGTTTAGGTAAGTTCTTAAGTTTTATTATTTTTGTAATTTATGCTTTTATTCCATTTTTAGTTTAAAAGAAGTTCTTACATTAGTTTTGTCTTATTTAAACTACTGAGATCAGTTATAAATGAATATTTGTCAAAATATCAATTCTCAAAATTCAATTTTCTTTCCATTATTCGTTATAAGTTCTGCTAGAAGATCTAAGTTTTGATTTTTAATTCAACTCTATACTCTATACCGCCTCAAAATTAGAATTTCACAAACACATATGTATATATAATTATTTTGAAAAAAAAGGTGTATAAGTATGATTCCAAATCCTTCGATAATATATATATAAACTATTTGCTATAATGCAGGGTATCTTTGCCAAACCTCTGCTCAACAAATTTTTGAAACTCTATTCGTGTATCCAACTACATAAGCTTATGCATAATTAGGCAACAAAGCATTTAATAATGAAGACTAACGTCCTCAACTGTCTCTAATCAAATTATTGGAAACTTCATTTGATTTTCAACTCTAAAACCCATCCGCATACACAATAAGTCAGAAACAAAACACTTAATCTAAACAAATAAGTACTGCGTTTTGATTGCAATGATTAGGATTCCCAAAACTTGGTTTTTGACGCATTGACGCATTTTTGGATTCTTTAAAAAGTTTGGATTGTAAAGTAATTGGTTTATTAATAATTGGTTAAACGCCTTATTGTTCTTAGTGGCAAAAGAGAAAAGCGTTTAAATATATAAATATCATAGTGTACACAGAACATCAAATGTATATAGGATTAAGCTATTAATTAAAACAAGTGATGAAAAAAAACCGAGGGTTTTTAAAAAAGCACATTTTCAAAATTATATTGTATTACATACTGAGTTTAACTTTGGAAATATTTACTAGGAAATAGTTACTGCTTACTTATAAAATTTACTGCTAACAGTAAAGTTTTTATTTTAAAGTTGTTATAGCTCTTCAATGGGGAAGGTTGCCAAGTTTCTCAAGGATCTAACTTCAACTCCCCCCCCCCCTCATCATCTAATTTTTTAGGTTCTAGGAATTAAATTGTGAATTACACAAAAATTTGGAATTTTACTTAGAATTTTATTATCTAAGCAAAAATGGGTAAAACTGAGAGACACTTTCTTCAATTTAAGGAACCTCTTTTAAATTTAAGAAAAACCTTTAACATATGTTAAAATATAATGTTGGACCTTTAAATTTTGTATATTAACAAAAAAAAAATTGGACAGGTATTCAAGTTACAGGTGCTTAAAAATAGCATAATTTCAATTTTCGGGTCCTTATAGCTCCTAAACAGGGGGCTTGACAAAAAAATTTTGTTAACTGACTCCCACTATTTTTTTAGGATCTAACTTCTCCCAAAATTTCAAGACCCTAGCTTGAACCGTTCAGAAGATATGTGTGGCCAAAAATTTTGCGAAAATTGAGTTTTGCGTAATGTTAAATTTTAGTACCGTATGGCAACCCTAAACATTTGTCTTTTAAAAATTTATAAAGTTTATGAAACCAGCTATCATTTGCCGTTTTCAGATTGAAAATATGTGTAACAGAACTCTTGTTATAACAATTTAAATATAGGGCTTTTTCCAACTTTGGGGGGCTGTAGCCCCGTAACAGGTGGGGCTACAGAAAAAAATTCTTCTACGAAATTATTTTTTTCGCAAAAACTACCCATGGTTAAAATTTCTTTTCTCTATTTCAAACGGTGTAAAAGTTTTTGTAAACATACGGACGGACGGACGGACGGACAGACGGACGGACAGAGTGAAGCTATATAGGCACATTTTTACAAAATTTTTTGAAAATGTGCTAAAAACTTAATCTAACTATCTTTTAAAATTCATTATGAATCACATATTGGATCAAAGTTATTTTAAAACTATTTATATTAGTTAAATTTCTAATTGCAGTTGGAAGATTATTGAATAATTGTAAGACTTTATGAAACAAATTATTTTGAGTGTTATTTCTCCGGAAAAGTGGAAGCCTAAATAAATTTAGATCTTAAATTATAATTTGTTGATTCTCCATTAATTTAAAAGATTTTTATTTTCATTACATAACAACAGCAAAGTCGCACAGTAATCGAAATTTGAACGAATCATTGTATTGTATATTGTTATTACACTTTTTAATGTAAGTTTATTCCGTATTCTGCCTAAGTAACCAACTTTCTGAGATATTTGTTGCATATGTACTCTGCATGCTTATCTACCGTTAAATTGTGATCAATTTGCACTCCTAAATACTTAATTACCCTTATTCTATCTATTGTATTATTGTCTATTCGTATATCTTTATATATTCCCGTTCTATATCATTCATTACCATGCATTTTGTTTAATGAATTATAATAGAATTAATAATTTCTATATCTGTTATTTGAGAAAAAGTTCGAATCTTAGTCACTTTTATTATTTATAAAATTTTTTTAGAAATAAACTTTAAAAAATTTAAGTTAAAAAAAATGTTTTTAAAAATTTTAACATAGTTCAAAGGATTTACTAAGTTTAACATTACGTTTGGAACGTTGTAAAGGAGATGGGATAGATTCAGACTCAAATGCACGGATTAAGTCAGATTTGAAATGTATGTCACTTTAGCTATCAGTCTGTCTGCACTATCAAATTCATAAATTAAAATAGGTCTGATTCAAAAATTTTCGCAAAATCATTTTTATACAAGAGCGGCTCCTTTCCTTTATTGAAATTGAGCCAGTTTGCTCAACAGGTTCCAGTTGCTGCCACAAAACTTATATTTGCTTTATAAGTATGCATAAGAGTCTAAAAATTGTGTATTTGTAATTCTGTCAAAAGTATTTAATAATGTTATTATGAAGTTCATGTGGCGGGTATCCCAGAATTGACAAAGTCTACGCTACACTCTTCTCATTATACCCGTGCATACATATGTATATGACATCGGGTATATTAGATTTGCTCCTCCGTTTGTAACGCATCGATCTAGACGAGCTAGATATAGTGTCAAGGGTACGTATCGGCTCAGAATCGAAAAATTAGTCGATCTAGCTATGTGTGTCTGTCCGTCCGTCCGTCCGTCCGTCCGTCCGTCCGTCTGTGTGTCAGCACGATAACTCAAAAACTAAAAGAGCTACAGTTTTGAAATTTTCACAAAATATTTTTCAATCAATTTCTAGGTTCCCTATTTTTTTTGGTTAAGATCGGACCAAAACTTCGGGTAGCTCTCGAACAGCTAACTTTTTTAACTCCAATATTTTCATACAAAAATTTTAACATGAAGTATTTAACTTTAACATGAAATTATATGAATTTTGTTTGTTTTTGTTTTTTTGTTTTTTGTTTCTGTTACAAAAAGTAGATAAAGATTTCGAGTTAGAATTTCATATGATTTAAATGATGCGTAGTTTATTTAAGATAAGCAAAAAAAAAGAAGACAAAGATTTTTTTAAGTAAATGGCTTATTGATATTGATAGATAATTATGAATATATATGATGAATCATATATGAATATGATGAGTATTATCTATCATGATGATTATTATATGAATGTGATCATATGAAGTTGATTTGGCTTAAGTTTAATATATTCGTGAATTAAAAATTAATTATAAGAGATGGAATTGAAAAATTATAGCAAGAGTTTTGAAATTCACACAAAACATTTTCGGGACATTTTTTAGGTTCCCTATTTTTTTTGGTTAAGACCAGATCAAGGTTTCAGGGAGCTGCCACACAACTTATTTAAATCAATATGAATTTCTTCAAAAGTAATTATACCAGCAAGATGAAAATTACACACGGTTAGTTTTATAATGAATCAAGAACTTATATGAAGTTTTAAAATGTTACGACTTCATTTTCGGGGGGCTGCCATACAACTTTTTTGCACCAATATGAATTTCTTGAAAACTGATTATACTACGAGGATGAAAATTACACACTGTTAGTTATATAATGAATCGAGTACTTATATGAAGTTTCAAAATGTTACGGCCCCGTTTTCGGGCAACTGCCATACAAAGTAATCAATTCGATAACTGTGAATCTAATGAAGCTACGAGGTTAAAATCAAAACTGGGCAGATAAAGTAATAAGGCAAGTTAGTTGGCAAAGTTGGACATCACTCAGACCAACTTTTAGGGCGGGCTATTTTTTTTTTTTTGTTTTTTTTTTTTTTTTTGTTTTTAAGCAAAAATTATGGTAGTATAATGGAATTAAAAATTTAATTTTTTTTTTAAGCTAAAATTATGGCATAAAAAGGTAAATTTTTTTTTAACTATTTTAATTTCGTATATTTTTTTTGTAATATTTATAATAGCATAGAGGAAATAAATAACGGTTAGTGGGTATGCACGGGTATCTAATAGTTGACAAGGGCAACTATAATCTTCCTCGTTTTCATTGTATTTAACCAATATTTTAACATGTTTCTTCTATTTTTACTATTGTATTCTTTTGAATTTTATTTATAGATATGATTTGTTACCAATAACAATTCAGTTAAATTGACATCTGTTAGCTGCTTAAAGAATTCTTTTTTTTTTACCCAATTTCATTTTTGAATAAAATGATTCACAGTTATAAGTGGCCACGAATATAAATGAAAACATTTTAGATTTGCATATTTGGATTACATGTTAATGGATTCTAATGATTATTGTTTTATGAGTAATATTTCATCTGTCTGAATTTCTATCAACTCCAATTTCAAGTTTACTGAATTAGAAAGAACAACATAAGATATGGCAAATTTATCATCGATAACTACCACACGACCAATAGATTCAAAAGAATTTTGATAGAAAATTTTAAAATCTCCAAATCTGCAAATTTTAACTTGAAACCTGAAAACAATTCTTTCAAAAACTTTGGATTTACAATAATTTTATTATAATATCAAGTTCAGTAAAATAGACCCAAAAAAATTGCCAAAGAGCCACACTTTATCTGTGTTATAGTATTGACCATGCATTAGTAGAAATTATTGTAGTGTACTGCCTAAACAACTGCTGGTTTATTCCTTATTAAAAAAAATTTAAGAAAACCTGCTGTGAATTAAAAGCACTAATCAAAAATTTTTATTTCTGTAAAAACAAAATTAAAGTTACTTTAAGATTGTTTTCTGAGATCTAAAACTGAATTTAAAATTTCCTTACTTTAATTGCAACGTGATTTTTAAATGCGAAATTTAAAAGCATTCCCAGCATACTTCTGCAATAAGTTATAAGATACGATGATATCGCTTCTATTTCAATTAGGATCCTTCGAAATTCAAGATCCTTCTCTGCTTCTCTGAAATAAGTTATATGATACGATGATATCAGTACTATTTTAACTAGATCTGAAAAAAAAATTAAAATTAAAAATGCGAATTAAAAAATTTAATTAAATCTATATTTATATGCATAAATCATGTTAAAATACGATAAATTAAATTTTTTAAATGACCAAACTCATTGGGTGGTATTTCAATCAAATAAAAATATATTTTTTTTTTTCTAATTTCAAATATGCAATACCACAACTATTTTATTCTTCATTTTAAATTTTTAACAGTTTACCAAGTTACCTACTAAGAAAAATAACTAATAACTAATATTACATAATATAACTCTTTAAAATAACAAAACTATTTTAAAAATTGTAATAGTGGTTAAGTTTTTCTATAGAATTATATATTATTGATCATTTTAAAATACTCTTTTAAATAGAAATAGAAATTAAATAGAAACAAATCATTATTATATTTTTTTTTTAAGTCAAATAATTACTTGAGTTAAAAGAAAAAACTTTTCACAAAACATGTCTTTTAACGTTATTTCACTTGTGATTTTCTTGATTTAAGAAAAACCAAAAAATTCAAATTCAATTTTTTCTTTTTTTTTTTTGTATTTCTTTGTCATATTAAAGTCAAAGCATGATTTCCGTTCCTTAAACCACACGCAATGCACATATAATTAATGTGGAAAAAATGTCACACAGCCACATGCTTACAAACATTTTAATCGAACCTAATAACCGAAAGACACGACATAGTAATGTGACCAGGTTTTTTTTTTAATTGCAATTTTTGGTTGTACGAGTACAACATAAAAGTGCAAAGTTATGAACTTAAAGATTTAATGAACGGTTTTATTATACATATATATATATACATATATATATTTAAGGTACACTGATATTAAAAGTATATAATAAAACTTGTAACATGAAATGACTAAGCTTTAATGGTACACTATATATACATATACGATATATTATACAAATAAGAATTATGTTTGACTTAATTTAAGTCAATCTTAATCTTTCATTACTTAATCGGTAATGTGGTTTAATGTGCATGAATGATATGTGTATACGAATAAAGTGCATTAAATTATTTATCACAAAAACAGTTAATTTGAAAGTTAGTTCTTTTTAAATTAATTAAACACAATAAAAGTAAAATTTTGTAATAAAATAATAAAAATTGTGATATTTGTTATAAATAAAATCAATATTAATGAATATTGAGAAAGTTTTAATTTATCATGTTTATATGTTTATATCGATAATTTGAAAGTTAAGGGTAATTGATTGGAAATTGTGTCAATCATTTGCTCTTAATGTTCATTTTTTTAAAATCTTTCTTCATCCTGCTTTGCATCTTTAATTGCAAAATATTTTGAGTTGCTTAATTAATTTGATTAATTCTGCAATCCAAATGCCTTCGAAATTGCTAAAAAGTCTAATTTATAGTTTTTAAGAATTCTTAAACCAATAGTTACTTTTCTGAAATTGCGTAATAAATAGAAAATGAAAAACATTTTATTTTAATGGAATAATGCATAAATGTCTCTAAATGTCAAAATCTCTAAATGTCGAAATTTTATAGTATTTCCATTGTATAATACATTTATATATTTTCTATATTAAAGATATGTTAAAATTCAAATTTATATATACGAAGTTGTAAATTGCATTTCTAAATTTTATTAAAACATATGTTTTATATGTTTGTTAGCAGGATTCACTTGAGCTTAACAAATATTGAACTTATTTTAATTGATATGAGTATTTTTCTCCCTCTTACTTCAAATTGAAGTCTTCAATCTTTTCTATTTTACGTTTTATGTTCCAGAACAGATCATCGCATCTACTTATTTCTTCTAAGAAAGTCCTCTTCCATGTCATTCGGGGTCTACTTTTAGCTCTAAAACCTCTTTTTGTGTTCAAACATATTAAAATTCTAGTATGTCACTTTCGGCTTTTCTGCATGAGTGTCCTTTCTACTTGAATCTTCTTCTAATTATTTGCTTTACAAAGGATTCTTTGTTTGTTGAGTCCCAAAGATCTTTGTTGTTGATTGATCGAAGTATTTATTTACGCAGACTTGCAGCTTGTTCTGGGTGGAGTTCCTTTATACCCACGATTTACTGCCATATGTTAATGTAGACTTAACTCAAGAGTTGAATATCTGAATTTTTGTTCAATTTGATATTTGGTTAGTAGTCTGCCAAAAGCTGATCTTTATTTGTTAATTTTATTCTGAACATCTACCCTTATTCCACCAGTTGCAGGAGTTATTATGCTACCAAGGTAGTAGAATTCCTCTACACTATCTATGTGTTGGCCTTCTAGCGTGATGGGTTGGAACAACGACTTAATTAATTTGAAGACATAATGAACTATAAAAAGGTAAGAGTTAATTCCCTCAAATACCTTTAAATACAAAAATAAAATATATTTTTTTGCAAAAATTTTCAAAATTATGCATTCAAAAAGGCCTCGCAAAATTTACTAATTAAAGTTTTGTTTATTTAAACTTTGTGCAGAAGCAAAATCATTTGAAATTTGCATAATTGATTAAATTCCAGCAAGCAGACAAAAAAAATTTTAATCTGATATATGACAATCTAAAATAAACATTTTGTTTTTTCAAAATTTAAATAATTTAAAAACACCTTTAAAAAATATTCTCGGAAAAACCAGACTTTTTGGCGACAATTTGATTTAAATAATGAAATTCAAATTCAAGTTCATAATCAGAGAAATGAAAGAATATAATTTAATTTTATGAGGAAATAAGAAGTTATTAAATGATGTAGGATTTTGATGTATATTTTAAATTTATTCTCACAACCAAAGTAGCCCTGCCATTAGATGTCAAGTCGGGTTGTGTACTTAAAAAGGACAAATTTTTTTATTGCAAAAGTCGTCTAATCTTTGTGGCTTTTTTTTTAATTTTTTTTTTTTTGGGTTAGACCACTTTGAATCTGTACAATTCATCAGTTTGAAAAGTGGTGCTTTATTGGCTCGTTGGGTAGGGTTTAACTTTTAATGTTGGTTTGAACTCTTAATTCGTTTTATAAGAAAATTTCAGAAATTCGTCTGTTTATTACAACGAATTAAAAATGTTTTATGTTACAATGAATTAAAAATAATTTATTACAACGAATCAAAAATGTTTATATCCGTAAAACCAAAAGTCTTATTAGAAGTGTCATTAGGTAGCTGAATGGAATTGAAAACAAGAATTTTTATTATAGTATGAAAATATTTCTATCATATTTATATCATATTAATCAACTATCTGACCGATAGCTCAGTGGTTATACCAGCCAACATTAGTCAAATTTTACATGCACACGACACAATAACATTTAAAAAAACGTCTTTAAACAAACCCACGAAACATCATCTGTTTGAACTACTGATAACCATTCTTTTAACAAGTCTACAATCGCATGAAAAGGTAAATCACAAAAAACATTGTAACTTTAAATACAAAAAAAAATATAAATATTTTTATATGCTGCTTTTTTTGAATTATTATGTTAAAATTAAATTTATGTGACATGAAACGCTGACATAAATCCACTTAAAATATGATTTACAGCATTTTAACAAGTACACCTTGGAAAGTTTAAATAAGGTCAAAAAATAATTATTTTATATTTTGATTCATCTCTTTTTCCTCTTACAATTTAATAGCTTTATTATGGTATACTCAAAGGAATCAAAGGTAGATCCATTTTTAGAGTTAAATTTATTTAAGAAACTTATCATTATAAACAGTTTGGTTAAATTTTTAATAGCTGTATTTTAATAACCCTTAACACTCTTTGTCGGATAAATTTATATTAAAATTCCATCAGAAGATGTTATAATATAGTCATTCTTTTACAAAAATATAACATTTTCATATTATATGAAGCCATTGCAATAAAACAATTCATAACTCATGAGTACTCGAAATTTAAAACAGATTTGGAGATGTCAAGTACTTTCTACTTCTGTTTAAGAATCCCAGACATTTCGCTGCATCTTTTGCATCGAAAACATATATATGGTCATTCAACGAGAGTTTTTCATTGATTTCAATATCTAGAATTTTTAAAGATTCCGAGTTTAGAACGTTCACATTCACAAAAGAAATGCAGGTACAGAATCGCTTCCCTTTGATGATAAAAGAAAACTTTGGATTTTTGAAGAATTAAAATTTAATCTGTTCATGCTTCCCCACACTTTTTTTATTTAAAGAACTTAAAATTCAGGTCATTGCTTACATATGTTGAGGTCAGTTGCTCTCTTAAAATGGTAAGAACAATCAAGTGTGCCATCATCAATTGAAGATGATTGATAAATATAAGAAATTAAGTTGAGGAAAGGTGCTTTTTTAAATTTATTCTCTTTAATACAGAAAAGTCAATGTCCCATTAAATTTTTAATATCAATTTAACAAGTATATATAAAAAAAAAAACAAAATTCACGTACAACAAATAAAAGAAGTATTAATTTTGATACAGAAAATATACTAAACATTAACATCTTGACCTATATTTAACTTGTTCCTTAAAGCAGTTTATTTAAAAGATCTTCCTTCCTTCTACAATGATAAAAATAAATTTTCTTAGTCTTTTTTTTACACAAGCAAATATGGATGTAAATTCGCTAAACATTTACTTCATAATCCTTTGAATATCCTTAATTTTGTTTACTTTATACATACAACATCTTTATATTACTGCTCATACACTTTACACTCACTTAAACTTTAATAGCAAAAGAAGTTGGTGAGATGGGGATGGTGAATCATAAAAATGTGTTTTGCCCATAAGGTATACAAAAAACAATTTCTATTTCAAAACAAATAAAATTCAAGAATATATGGAGAAGCTAAGAGATATCTTAATGTCAATATAAGTATTACATAATGTACATATATATACATATATATATGATAAATTCGCAGAAACTTGCAAATCTATAAACCATAAAATCAAAAAAAAATATTTTTTTTTTATACCTACATACCCACACGTACATTTAAACTGAAATGAATAGATTCTTATAAGCTTTAGGCATATTCTTTCATAGTACAACATTCTAATGTAGAACAATTTACAGCAAAATGTTAAAAAAAGGTCAAAGGAACCTCTTTATATCTCAATAATATTTCTTTTGAATTTTGAATCCTTTTTGACACTAATATCAACTTAAATAAGGCCACATTTTCTTAAATATTACAAATGCAAAGATTTTGAAAAAAAAATAAAATAATAAAAGAACATTTAATTGATATTAAATTTTAAATTAAGAGTCTCGTCCTAAAAAATCTCAATTCTTAAATCTCATTTCTAAAAGAAAGAATTCTGTCCCTAAAAATTAATAAAAATTTTTTTTTATGATAACGCAAACATGTCAAATTGACGTTTCAATATTAAGAAAAACCTATTGTGAATACTTCTCATTTTAAATTGATATTTAACTTAATAATATAAATAATAATATTAATATTTAGATTTAGTTTTGTGAAATACTCTTCAGTTATATTTTTTTTAATAAATTGTTGTTAAACTTTACATGGTCACGTGATCACAAACAACTGCTTTTGGTCAAAAAAATTAGGTAGTGTTTGATAACGCACTAATATCCCAAACTCGAGCTTGTAAAATATAAAAAAAAAATGCTGAAGAAATCTTGTTTAGCTAAAGTTAATAATTGTATACCAGTGTTTTCAAAAACTTTATTGAACTTTTGAAAGAATATTTTTTTTTTTTTTACGAGGGAATGGAACGCTCGAAAGCCATCCACTGAAAATGTTTTTTTGGTTAGTGTGCGACTTTGACACACCAAAACCACACCCTTTTAGAACTAAACTTAGGAAGAACCCTGTAATTCAAATGTACAGTTTGGATACAGGGATGGGAATATGGAAGGATTTTATGATTGTAGGAAGGTTATTTGGGAATCTAGGATTATAGGTAATGGAAAAATTTGGAGGGATATTGAGGAAAAAGTAGTTAATATTCTTCTTTAAATTAATTAAGTCGTACCCATACGAATTAACAACTTTAGGAAACACATTGGACTGAATATGGTTCCATAATCGCGAAATGCGTATAACAAACGAATTTCCATAAGCCTTGATTAAATTTTTGACTAACTGGTATACAAAATAGAGATATCTTCTAAAAAACATCAAACTATTTTTATGTATCCTAATCATAAAATATTTTATAGATTTTATTCATCCGTATTTATTTTTAAAATGGGTTAATAGTATTCTATATATATATATTATTATAACTATTATAAGAATATTATTTTCTAATACAAATTGAAATAACACTCATGTTAGTTATACAAGAAAACTTTAAGGCAATATAAGAACAACTTTTTATAGACTTTACACTTTTAATTTTTTTTTTTTTAAATTATTAAGAAACTTTTCTCACTCATAGCCACTAAAAATTTTATTACACTTATCGTGGGGATTCCCTGTTTTCAAATATTGCTTTATCAAGCAAAATATAATCTTTAACATTATTTTGATTATTATAACCAACTTCTGGTTATGATACAATATAAAGAAAAACCTAAAATAAATAAATATTAATAATGAATAATTTAACAGGCAATAGGGCTACTTCTATTTTTGATCAAAGTTTTCAATCCTTTGTCTTGATGCAAATAGAATATTATACAAATTCTTATATATTCCTTTTGAATATTCGCAAATGGTCAACAAAATCAAAAACAAAAAAGTTTTATGTGGTTAAGATAGAACTATAGGGGGTTTTTCTTCTACAATATTCTTAGATTATATTTTTCTTTTTTAAATAAAAGTTTTCTTTTAGCTTGAGGCTGCAGTGATAAAAACCATAGAATCCAATCCTAATAGAAAAATATTACAATTTGTTTTTCTATTTTCTTCTTGAGTCTAATACTCCATAACCATACAATCACATGAAATTCAAAAGAAAATTTTCTTTATATAAACACATTTATTTTGCCATTAGGTTTGCCTGTCATCTGAAAGATTTATTTATATACTCTTTTCACATGAACTTGGTCCTTTTTTTAATGAAATTTGTCTATAATGTATGAATTAGATCTTTTTTAAAATACAGTTCTAACTTTCCTAACTATAATTTGGTCTATTTTTAATCGGTTCCGTTTCTTGGTATCCAATAGCCACATAAATATATTCAAAAAGATTACACTCAACGATTTTATCATAGAACCCAAATTCAAGAAGAAAAATTAAAAAAGTTAGAAGTTTAACTTTGCTGTCCTGTCATTAAAAATAGCTCCCAAAAATTTAAGTATCATTTTTTGGGACTTATCTTAATTTTTTTCGTTTTTTAATTTGTATTAAAAAAATGGGGACTAGATTTTTCAAATCAACATCATGTCTTTCAAAAAATGTCTATTCGACATCCGGGTTCCAATATGCGGCGTTTTTTTTAAAAAAAAAAACAAATTTCTGTATAATTTAAATTTAAAAACGACCAATTTCATTTGAAAATAGACAATTTTTATGTAGAAAATGACCGAACTCATGTATAAAGAGTGTATATTTTTTATGTATTAGTATCATAGTTTTTCATTCTGTACAATAAAGTTCATTTTGTTCTTTATTATAACAGTATCGAAATTTACAACTAATTTTCATAATAATGGTCAAAACTTAAAATAAAAGAAAATCTTTCTAAAGAGAAGATTTTATTGTGGTTTATAAAAAACTTTTATTTTAAAAAAGTTTTGACAACCAAAAAAAATCACAACCAAAATTAAATAATTTGACAAAAATTTTTTTTTTCAAGTCCAGGAATTGAAAAATATTTAAAAATTCAGACCGCAATAAACTTTTTTTTGTTAATTTTAATGTCTGTCCGCAGATATTTGGTGAAAAAACATTAAATAATTTTTAAGTTTTCAAGAATTTGCAGAAGAAAAATGTGGAAAAATATTTTTCAAACTTTATTTTTGAATGGGTTCAAGAAAATTGAAAATTTCTCATGAAAGTTTTTTATACTTTAAGGGCGTCAAAGAAGAGCCTATAGCTAAAAATGATTTCGTCCGTGCGTACAAAAACAAAAACGTTTTTGTTATTGGTATTCTGCATTACTTAGTCAATTTCTTCTTCTGATGACTATTCACTGCTTAATGTAGGCGTATTGGCATATTCCATTCTATTCCTGACTGTATGTATATGAATTCAGTCTCCAAGTATGCGAAAACCAGTCCCCTCCCTAACTTTTCTCTAATTACTTTCTTTTATTCTGCCTTTGGCACTGAGTTTTAGCATATCATCTTCCTTCCAAATTGGATTCGTGATCTGTCCAAGATATCTTTTAACCGACGTCCATAGATATCAAATGCTTCTAATTTTTTTTATAATAGCTACTTTGAGTGTTTAGGTCTCAAAACCAAATACTAAAACTGATCAGACGAAACATTTAAAGAATTATAATCATTAGTTAATATTGACATTACGATTATTTAATAGTTTCCTGCACTTATAAAAAGCGTTACATGTGATTTCTATTGTGCATTTGATTTCCTTACCAGAACTCCAGTGCTTAGCCAATGCAAAAGAAGAGCAATGTGGTCTGTATAATTTAAGATTTATAGATGGAAAAATAAATATCATGTAAAACCCCATTTGTTTACAAAATTAGGATATTCTGTAACAAAAATACTGATGATAATTTTTAACTATTGCAATACATTTTGTATTAATATTCAGAATTTAAATACATTTAATAATATTTAATAAATAAATTTTATGTTCTAAATATGAAATTACTGACATAACAATTAAATACACAACATTCTTTCAATATTCTGTAAACTTGTAAATTGGATACAACTTCAAAATAATCATCAAAATGTCATTTCTATTAAACGGAATATTTTTAAAATTATTAATTTTTTTCTTTCAGCACTCAACACATAATTTATGTCATAGAAATATTCTCCATTTATTTTAGAATAACAGTTTATTACTAAAATTAAAATTTATAAAATTAGAAAAATATTTAAAAAATCATAACAAAATTTGACGTGTTATTAAAATATCTGTCATTCAAAATAAAATAAAAATTTTAGGTAGGTTTAGATTTTTTAAAATGGCACGCTAAGAATTTGTAATATAAATTGAAATATTTTAAAAAATGTTCAAAATTAAATTCTAATATTTAAATTTAAAATATATGGTTTTAATTTTCGAACAAAAATATCAAATTAAATTTTTTAAATAAATCTCTTTTTTAGAAATAGGAATGAGAAAAAAATTGTTGGACCGTTAAAATTGTATTAAAACTCTAAAGTTGCAATCACAATATTTTATTTATTTGAATAATTGAATAATTTCAATGGAAGTTGAACATAGTCAGTGTAACTGACAGTCATTAAAACCAAGAAAAAAATTCATTTAATATTTTTAATATGATTATGTCTAGCCAAAATTAGCCTCATCTTAATGTCATCTTTGTAAAATATAACTGCTCTAATTTTAAATGAATATTTATGTAAAATCTTAATTTTTCTCATACTCATATATATTATTTGAAACATCGCATTTAGTTTTCTTAATTTCATACTGTGAATACTTAAATTATATCGCGTGTATTACGATGTCATTAATGCAATCATCATTCATCATTATCGTTACTTTTATCTTTAATAGTCGTAAAGTAATTTTAGAAAAATAAATTTATTAAATGAAAATAATAGTTCCTAAAATTTTAGGATATTTCAAAAATATTTTTCGAAAATTAATTTCGAAATATAGAATTTAATCTTAGACTAGTTTTTAAGACGTCCAACTTTCACGTAAAAGTTCTCGGCCGGATCATATCTAATAAATTAAATATCGTAAAATTTTATACACATATCGTAAATTAAATTATATAAAAATGAATACTCTTGTGTAAGATAATAGATGGCGCACAAAATATACAATTTCTGTATTTATAATCTTATACAATAGCTACAACATAGTAATCATCGGCTTAGTGAATATAACGATTAAAAAAACTTAGTTTAAATGACGTGGTGAATTTCCTTCTCCTTAAAGTAGTGAAAAAGGTAAAAACAAGTAGAAAATATAGGTGTGGTCGTAAATGTAAACTTTTTGACGTAAAATATGCCATTTGACATTTATTATGATTTTAAGACCAAACAATTTGCAACCAGTAAACATTCAATTTACAAATAAATTTTTGTGGTCGTAAAAGTAAATTTTTTAGTTTTGCAATGGATATAAAATCAACAGATTGTTTATGTTTTCCACTTTTGAAATGAGTTTCCATCGCTAATCTTGCACAAATAAGTAGTTTTAAGGTGGATGTGTCCCACAACAAACTTTGTGATTCATTTTCAGTTTCACTCCTGTTAATTTAAATTTAAATTAATTTACAAAAAAAGACATATTTTCTTACTTACATTATTAATCATAAAAATAAAACAACGCTGAACGTTCAAAAAACTGTACCTTACTACTTGGTAAACTGATTGTAAATAAAAAATTTAGTTTGCATAGTTGACGTTAACTTTACACATATTTCACATTTACGACCAGGTTCAGTTAGCAATGATTTTTTACATAATTTTTGGTCGTAAATTCAAAATATGCATATTGACAGCAAATTAACATTTACGACCATAAGATAACTGTATATTCCGAAATAATTTTATTTTTCAAATTAATTCATTAGTAGCCCAAATTTTCTTTCCCTAAACAGTTTTAAAAAATTTTGAGGACCTAACCTATGTTTCCGAATTTTAAGAAAATTTCTCAAATTTAAATATTCTTACATTACAATAATTAGTAATTGTTTATAACACACTTACCTTTTTGTTTTAAAAAATATTCCATAGCCTACTGTGAAAAAAAACTTAAAAATCATTGATTTAACTGTGCGTGATTTACAAATGTTACAATTTTTAACTTAAATTTGATTAGGTACATTAAATTGTGACCTGGTTTTTTGTTTTAATAAGCATTATGTTGTATTGCACCTAATAGTAACAAGATTATAATAAGTTATTTATAAAAAGCGTATTTTATGCAATAATAAATCTTATTATGTTCTTAACCTCTTGTTCTTGACTTGCTTTTTGTTAATGTTTTGTTTTTTTTTTAATTTGCAATTTAAGCATAATGTTTGCTTGGTATAACCCAGAACAATTGAACACAAATTAGAACTACCAAAACGCAATGTTAAAGTCATTAAATAAAGCAAATAACAAAATAATCTTGTGCTTCTAATATGTAAAAGCTGATTTTAAATTAAACAAATACTCTATAATTTACTATTTACATATTTTTTTCAATATTAAGAGACATTGATTTATTTTGGTGAAGCATTGAAAATGAAGTGTAGGAAAGAGAATTATATCAAGTATTTATGAGTTTTTATTCGCAGACAAAACGTTTTGGAGATTTAGGTGCTAAGCTAATAAACCAGTTCTTTCATGCAATAAAATGATTGTAGCTTAACCCTTAAATCTAGTAGAATTTAACGCAACACAGATTGGAATCTTCATCTGAAATTTAAATCTTAGTGTGGTGGTTAAATCCGCTTTTAATAATAACATATATTCTTTTTACAAAATCTCACAAAATGATTTCAAAACTAGTTCTACATCTCATTTTCCATTAGAAAATCTTAAAATTTCGAATTTTAAATTCTGTACCTTTTTTCCAATCTTATGTTTTGCTCATATGCTCATAAAAAGTTAGGGCATTTCATGCTATACCATACAAGAAAAGGTTATTCGGTTCCTCGATGATTCTTCTATTTAGTTGGATTTGTGTCTCTGCAAACACGATAACTCGCGTAAAATTCAATTGATTTTGAGGAAATTTGAAATGAAGGCTTTCTTAGATAGGCCAAATCGAACCACAGGATCGAGAAGATCCCATACAAAAAAACCAGACTTTTCGAGAAATTTTAAGTTCTAACATTCGGAATGAGTACAAATTTAGTTCATTGGTGGGTACCCATGAAAAGTAGCTTTCATAAATTGATTCTAGTATCATTGAGTCTGCAGATCCTATAAGTTTCGGAGATGTCGAGTTTAAATAATTCATAAAAATTTCAACCGATTTTAATGAAATTTGGTATGAATGTTTTATTGCAAAAAGAAAGATTGACTTTACAGATGGACCAAATTGGACCACGGAATTGAAGGGGTTCCCATGCATTAACAGCCTTTAGAGATACAATACAAGCCATATTATATGCAAGAAGAAAAGCTTATACAATCCATTTTGGACTAATTTCTATGTTTTTATTTCAATTTCATTCAGTTCAGTTTTTATTTCATCTGTACACAAAGTACAAATATACCGGCACATGCACAAGTTCCGTTCAGTTCAGCTTTTATTTCATCCGTACAAAAAGTACACATATACCGGACAATGCACAAAATATTTGAAAAATCCAATTTAAAAACTACAAATTTTTTTTTATTAAAGCATTTTTACCATATAAAATATATTTAATATTTTATATAATACAATTAAATTTTATATTCAATTGAATATCATCTTTCAAAATAAAATCAATAAATTTATCATATAATTGTATATACAATTAATTTTGATTTTATATAAGTTGTGCTAACAATTTTACTTATTTGTATTTAATTAAATATTTTTTTTATCATTCTATAAAAACAATTTTTTTTTTTAATTTGAATATTCCGGATATTATATAGAATTTATGTATAATATGATTAAGTATTTTATATTTTCATGATTTATAAATAATAATTATAACAATTTTATGTAATTTATTTTAATCCAATTTGATATATTAATGAAAATATTTTTCTTTTTATTAATTAAAATAAAAGAGAAATCTATAAATATTATTATAATCTTTATTATATTTTATTTGTATAAGCAATTAAATGAGTTTTTAAATCAATATATTCTGTTAGCTTTACACAAATTATCATTTAAACCACATTTAAATAATATATTTTATGACAATGTTTTTTGTTATAAATTATATTAAATAAAATAAACAAATAAATTGTTAATAAAATTTGGTAACTGAATTTCATTTCCTCTTTAAAATTACATCTATTGTTTTAAATATTAATTGATTAAATATTTTGGAATTTAAAGCGATATAATAATAAAAGTTAAAATATTTTATAAGTTAACTTTTTTTTTAAAATTACATATTTTAATGTACAATTATTACCTAACTATTAAAAACTAGACCAAAAAAAACTAATTACGATGGCAGCACTTTATTATCAATTCGTTTTTAAATAACATAATTACAGTTTTAAAGTGATTCAGTAAGAATTCGTAGCTCAATAATGGTTAGTAGAAATAGTATTTCAAATATGGAAAACAATACAAATCGATTCATTGTTTCAATGTTATTGTTTTTTTACTGTGATGCACACAATAAAAGTAACCAAAGTTTTCAACGACACAAAAGTTTCTTAAATTTTAAAATTAACTTTGATATATACGTTTTTTTTTGACATTTTGCAACTTCGATTGTTGCGTCATCGCTTCGCTTATTGTGTCCAAAATTTCCGATTAATCGAATTTTTTAAATTGAAGTACTCATACTGTATTCATTAAATTTCAGTTTAGTTTTCTATTTTCATCTTTTTTCATTCAATAATATATGATCAGATTTATTTTACGCATTCAACACATAATTACGAAATAAGCTATAAACAATAACCAAGGTATAATAAAAATATTCTAATAAAAATTTTACGCAAGAAACAATAACATTGAAATAATGAATCGATTTCCTATTTGTCATTTCACATTGCATATTCATATAAAATTATATTTACTCTGAAATAAAAGTAAAATTTGTTTTAATTTTTTTTTTTATTAAAATCTTAAATCTGCACCAGATTAAGATTAAATTAAACTCTATATATATATATATATATATTTCTTTTAATATATACGCTTTATATTATTATATATATATATAATATCATATATCTTGAAACTGTTGTTAACATAACCCAGATAACATTATTAACAATAACAAAATATAAAAATCATTTAAAACCCTGGGGAAAAATTTCTCAATTAATTCTGATTTTATTATAATACTAATATTAATACATATATTAAAATATTTATAGTACATCAATATGTGATCAATATCTTACTTATATTGATACACAATATAAAGTTATATATAAAAACTGAATATACCAAAATAATTATTTTATATTGGAAAATATATCAATCTTATATATTATATTTTATATAGACGTATGAACTGAATATCATCTGAAGATGCCATATTTAATATGAATGAAACCATAAAAATAAATTTTAAAAATAAAATAAAAGTAAATTTAAAATAATGTTAATTTTTATTATAGTCTATATATATTACAAATTCTACTTTCTCTGTTTATAACTCTTATTCTCGTCTCGACGCCTATTTTAATAAAAAAATTTTTTCTACTTATCTTCAGTATTTTTATTATCAGCAGATCTGGTTTTTATAAATAATTTAAAAAAAAAAATTGACTATACCTGGTAATACTTTTGAACATTTATTACTATATTAAATCTGTCAACAATATTACACTTGATATCATATATATAAAAATATATGTCTAGCATAAAATGTTACTAAACATTATTAAATATTTGCTATGTAATTATTAATTTGCAACCGAATATAGCTGGAAAACTCATGATTATAATTTTTATTGCGTTAACTTGTAATAAACTTAATAAAATTTATGATCGCTTTTAAAAATAATTATACAAATATTTAATAAACCGTAGTTATATGTGGTTTACATATAATATGATAAAAAAATATGATTTTCACACAATGGTATGGTAATAAAGAGAATTATGACAGTTTTTAAATCAGATGACAGGTACTCTAATTTACCGAAAATTTGTAACAAATGTTATAAATTTTACATGTTTTTTAAAACACTTGCAGATAATATAAAGCCTTATTTAAATATTCATTTAGAGAACTATCAATAACTGATTGAGTTATCATTTACAAGTATTAGTGTTATTTATTTATTTATTTATTTATTTAATTGTAATACCAGAAAATAGTAAATATTGCCTGATAATAATAATCCTTTGACATATGGACTTCTTATTAAATTATTTTAATATACACTATATTTTTTTATTAGATATGATCCGACTAGAGTTTGGACTCGAGACTTTTCGATTGAAAAGCCGCCACTTTAACCACTGAGCTAGCGATCAGATGTTTAGTGTTTAAGTAAATAATAAAATGTGTTGGTGAAAAATAAATAAGAAATGAAAAAAACGCATTTTCAAAATTAAACAAGGTTCCATAATCAGTTTTTGAGTAAAGAATTGAAAAATAGTTTATAATTCTTTAAAAATTAACATCATCATCATTACCATAATGTTTAATCTAAAAATATGTATTAAAAAATTTAATACATATTACTAGGCCAATTACCAATCGATTTACATAGTTTTTTTTTTAAATGATGGATATTCAATACAAATGCCAATTATTCCAAATATTATCCTGAAATTTGCCAATTTTCATTTATAATACCGTACATACAACCGATTTAAAACATCCGCCTTCCTCAAATTTCGTGGTAAAGGCCAAATAAATTTATTATAAATTCTAAAAAAATAATTTTTTATTAAAAATTATAAGTTTTTAGAAAAGTTTGAATTTTTTTCAAATTATTATGTTATTTAGGTTTTACATTGAGCGTAAATAGCCTTAGGGTCTTTGATTATCTCAAAATTTTCTACGAAATATTTTATTTCTCTGAAAAATCTCTAGTAAATATAACTGAAAAAATCAAAATATAATATATCTGTAGTTAATACTAGTTTTTTTGAAAAAAAAATTAAAAGTTATTGAACTTTTAAACTTCTCCTCATATATACAATCAGTTAAAATACAATAACTCAAATTTAAAAATCATTACCTAAAAGAACATTAAACTAGAAAAAAGCAGCAGCAAAGAATATTCTTTTAAAAATATAAATTGAAATAATGCATTTCCAGTCAATCAATTTTTAAAACAAGCCATCATCTTTTTTTGATGTAAAAATAATAACTACTTAAAAAGAATTTCAACCCAAAAAAACAAAAATTAGTTAAAAAAAGTTTATTTCGAAAAATAAACAACGTATACCACATAAAAAAAAACCTTAACTTTTAAATTGACCCGAGCGAAAATTTTGTTTACAAATTTTTAAATAATAAAAAAGACCTAATGATTTATTTCGATTTGTACTAGATTGTTTATTGTACGGAAAGTATGGTTCAATGTCCAGTAGAATAAAATCATTCATTCAGAATAATTGAAATTCAAATATACAATTTACAACTTTAACAAAAGATACTTATAATTTCGACAATGTAAAATTTTAATTGAAAATTTTAAAATTCGAAAACAAAATAAAAAACCAAAAAAAAATTGAAATCATTCATTTACCGTTATAACATTCGAAAACTTCTTCTATTAATTTAAAAAATAAACCCATAGACACAGGCAAGTTAATATAAAAGTATATAAAATAAAATGTACATTTTGATTCAATGAGGTCTTTAATAATTTGTAAATTATCAAAATAATTTTTAGAACTTAGGTTAATCAATTTTTAATTTTAACAATAGAATCCCTTTCCATTGATTCAAAATTGAATGAATGATTTAAATATACGTTTTTCTTCGCTATTGTAAATTCAATTTTCATTTCATTCATTCTAATTCTAGCGTATAAATTTGAGTTGGGTTTTCAGAAATCAAAATTCTTTGTTATAAATTTTTAACATAACAAACATAATTGTATGTTCGTTTTGTGAGCAAACATGTATACATACATCACCCCAAAAAGTACTTAAAAAATAAATTCGAATCAAATATTAATTACTAAAACTGATATAATTTTAACATGTTCAACTTTAAAAAAATATAAAAGCACTTTAAAGTTAGTTCAACAAAAAATTCATGTGAAGCGTATAAAACCTAATAAAATAGCTAACAATATTGTAAGGTTGGTTTTCTTAAAGGTGTTATATTTAATTTAAAGATACTTAAGTAAAAGAAACAATTTAATATAAATCACAAAGATGTATATTTGTTCTTAATTTTTTATTCACAAAGTCTTCTTATTCTTACTTCTTCCAATGACCGCAACTTAATGATCATCTTTACATTATTCTTATTTTAGTATCCCCCAATGACAACAATTAAATTATGTATGCCATTGTGAATTGTCAGATATATTGTATGAACCGTACGGAGTTGCCATATTACACTACAAGTACAATTGTATAATTGATTACTCCTTACAATATATGATGGATCTTATGACTGATTCTGTGCCCCGTTCTTTCTCCTTTGATTTTTTTTGAAAGATTCCCAATGGTCCATTGCTTTAGAATTACTCACTAATGTTAAATTTTTAAAGATAAAGTAGTCCAACTGTCATCATCATATCTAACCAATGGCGCAGGGGTTAAGATATCGACTTCCTAGTGGAAGGTTTCGGACTCAAACCCCGGTCAGAATATATATTAAAACGAGGAAGATTATAGTTGCCCTTGTCAACTTTTAGATACCCGTGCATACCCACTATGGTGTATAAAATAAACCGTAATTTACTTCCCTTATACATTTAACTTATTACCCCATAATTTTGACGTAAAAAAAAAAAAAAAAATTAACAAAAAAAAAAAAAAAATCACAAAACAAAAAACAAAATTTTCATTCATTGTCCCATAACTTTAGCTTAAAAAAAAAAAAAAAAAAAAAATTAACAAAAAAAAAATAATCATAAAAAAAATAAACAAAATTTTCATTCATTGTCCCATAACTTTAGCTTAAAAAAAAAAAAAACAAAAAAAAAAAATTGGCCCACCCTAAAAGTCCGAAGGTCCGAGTGATGTCCAACTTTGCCAAGTAACTTGCCCTATTAATTTATCTGGCCAATTTTAATTTTAACCTTGTAGCTTCATTAGATTCAAAGTTATTGAATCGAAAACTTTGTATGGCAGCCCCCCGAAAATGGGGCCCTAAAATTTTGAAACTTCATATAAGTGCTCGATTCATTATATAACTAACCGTGTGTAATTTTCAGCCTCGTAGTATAATTAGTTTTGAAGAAATTCATATTGGTGCAAAGAAGTTGTATGGCAGCCCCCCGAAAATGGGGCCCTAACATTTTGAAACTTCATATAAGTGCTCGATTCATTATATAACTAACCGTGTGCAATTTTCATCCGCGTAGTATAAATAGTTTTGAAGAAATTCATATTGGTGCAAGGAAGTTGAATGGCAGTCCCCCGAAAATGGGGCCCTAACATTTTGAAACTTCATATAAGTGCCGGAGTCATTATAAAACTAACCGTGTGTAATTTTCATCTCCGTAGTATAAATAGTTTTGAAGAAATTCATATTGGTGCAAAAAAGTTGTATGGCAGCTCCCCGAAAATGGGGCCCTAACATTTTGAAACTTCATATAAGTGCTCGATTCATTATATAACTAACCGTGTGTAATTTTCAGCCTCGTAGTATAATTAGTTTTGAAGAAATTCATATTGGTGCAAAGAAGTTGTATGGCAGCCCCCCGAAAATGGGGCCCTAACATTTTGAAACTTCATATAAGTGCCGGAGTCATTATAAAACTAACCGTGTGTAATTTTCATTCTCGTAGTATAATTACTTTTGAAGAAATTCATATTGGTGCAAAAAAGTTGTATGGCAGCTTCCCGAAGACTTGGTCCGATTTTAACCAAAAACAATAGGGAACCTAGAAATTGTCTAAAAATTTCTTTGTGAAAGTTTCAGAACTCTAGCTCTTATAGTTTTTGAGTTATCGTGCTGACGGACGGACGGACGGACGGACGGACGGACACACATAGCTAGATCGATTCACTTTTCGATGCTGATTCGATACGTACCCTTGACACTATATCTAGCTCTTATATTTCGATGCGTTACAAACGGAGGAGTAATTTTAATATACCCGATGTTCATATATGTATGCACGGGTATAAAAATATCGTAAAATTGAATAATTTTATCGTAATAGTTTATATCGTAACACAAAATAAGATTTAATAAAAATATATATTACTCTTGTGTCATCATATATAATAAAAATATCGTAAAATTGAATAATTATATCGTAATAGTTTATATCGTAACACAAAATAAGATTTAATAAAAATATATATTCCTCTCGTGTAAGAAAAAAGATGGCGCACAATATTTACAATTTGTGCATTCATAACTTATACAATAGCTACACTTCAGCCGAGTAATCAACGGCTTAGTGAATATAATATTTAATCCTTATATAACTGGTGCCTAGTCTAAATGAATTGGTGAATGCTCTATAATTCTGAAAGCAGTTGAAAAGGAATAAATCCGTAATCTCAGTAACTCTATTTCATATTAAAAAGTTTGAAAAGTTGATTTTCCATTGACATACTTTATTTCATATGATCAATTTTCAAACCACCCTTTTACCGTTACAGTTAAAAAATTATTTCACTTCATTTTGATCAGTTTATTGAAAGTTTTACTAAAATGTTTTTTAACTGATATCTGAAGTACCTGAAAACCTTTTTCAAGGAAAATTAAATAAAATTATATTATGTAAATAACGGTAGTTTACAACATTTGTCGAAAAATACTCGATTAAGGAGATAAGTAAAAATTGGTATACGAACATATAAATAACTGTAAAATACACACAGAATTATTTCAAAATATTCAGAGGTAAGGAGCACTGAACACCTTTGCTTTATTAATGACTTTATAAGTTCATTAATACCATGCGTTAAAACTGGAATTTACAATTTTGTTGTTTTTTAAACAAAATTTATCGATTCAATTTTGTTTAAATAAATGCTTTTATATTAATTCATTAGTATTTTATTGGTCCTGTTAATATTAATTTCTGTGATAACTTAATATATTCAATTTAAGTCAAGCAAAAATGAACTGATTAATAATACGTTATATGTAACTGTATACAGTTATGTAATGTATAACGAATTATTTTATAATAAAGTAAATTGTTATTACGTTTGTGACGCAGAGAAGGAGGGGATGTAGTATAGACTCAAATGTATGGATCAGATTAGAAACGAAAAGTAAATCGATCTAACTGGACATACACAGTTACAGACACCTCAGTCCGTCTGAGAGGTCAAATTAATTAACAATGATATTCTTTATATTACTATTTTAGATACTATTTTACTATTACTATTACATATTTCTAATACATACTACTAATTCCTAAACGTAATAAAATTTTTAATCAGATGTCTAAACACAAATCACTCTTCAATATACATATTCAATTAAATTTATTGAATTCAATTCTATATTGTTAAACCTTAACAATTTTCAATGGCTTCAGAACTTCACCATTACAAACTAATTTAAAAGTAAATTGTTAATTAAAAGTAAATTTTTTTATTTCGAAAAAAAACTTTTAAAATACATTTAAAAGGTTTCATAGATTTTTCCTTTTTAAAATGCTTTAAATACTTTAAATGTTTAAAAGGTCATATGAATTAATTTTCAGAATATTTAATAAAAAACTTTTGTATTTACAATATTTATTTTGTCAGTCCTACTAAGCTTCTTAGTAGTTTAATATAAAAGGTTTACCATTTATACTGACGGATTTCTTTTTAATTTTTTGGTGAAAACTTTTTAATTTAATATCACTATTATGAATCTACTTTTATCAAAGTTGCAAAATATAATTAAACTAGCAAATATTATTAACTTTTTAATTTTAAGCTCTAATACAATTTTCTAGCTCAGTAATTAAAATAACGTTAACGAAAACCTAGCGGCAACTTAAATACTAATAAAAATACTAACTTTTATAATACTAAAATAAGTGATACCAAATTTAAAGGTTTCCGAACCCCAACTTTAATTCCTCTCAAATTTCAAAAAATATAGAAGAATTTGGACAGAACACTCTTGCAGCCAACTTCAAGTTTCTATTTTTATCAATTTCGAAGATATGTTTATTAAGTTTTGGGAGGTATTTTATTTCCAAGGGACGCAAGAGGTCTAACTTCATTGGTTTTAGGGAAACAATTTTGATTCTGGCTCGATTGGAAGTTTTCAGATTCCGAACTCATGGTCCGATTTCGCTCAATTGAAATTTCCAACTTACTTTCGTCATTTCTAACTTACAATATAAATTTCATCAAGACAGCATCATTATCTAGCTTATTTTCTTTTGCTTGTTACAAAACACCGTGTAGCAAAGTTAAAATACTCCTTAAACCTATGTTAGGTGCATCTTACATAATAATCGCAATTTTCGAATATTCAAAAATTTGTCCCTTTAAAAACCCCTTAATTTTACAAGTTACTTTCTTTTACAATTTTTTTATAAAAAACATTTTAAATATTTTTTCAAATAACTGTAAAAGATTAAGATATTAAAAAGTGCACAACTGAATTGAACTTATCGAAAGTTGTTAATGAACTTTTAATTAGATTTTATAAAATTGCGTATAGTCTTTGTATTTTTCTCTTTTCATGTACTTTTTAATCAGCCACGATTATATTGAAAAAGTAAATTGAAAACTTATGAAGAAAATTGAGTTAATCTTCTTTTAAGAACTGCTCTTTTAATTCATCTTTTTTCCAGAAATGTACAAGTATAAAAAAATGGAAGCATTTTTAAGTCTTTAAAATCACAGTTCGTAATTATAAACGAGTTTAATATGACTTTATATAAATATTAAAAAAAATTTTAAATTAATTTAAATTAATTAGAATGAACATAAAATTTAATTTATAAATTAGCTCTGTTTTAAAATTTAAAATCATAATTATATTATGTTTATCAGTTGCAGCTTGCAATTAATACAATGTTTTAAAAGTAAATGAACTAAAAGTTACGCTTCGTACATTGTACCAAATTTTTATTAAATAATAAGCAATCTGTAAAATTAGTTATCAACTAATTTTGCAATTAAAAGAAGCTTAAGTAATATTCATTTGATTGCATTTAATTGAAAGGCATTTAATTATGCGGTAAAAATTATTAAATGATTAGTTAATCAGTATTTATCTGTAATTTAATTTATTTTTATAATAACTATTTTTAAAATGTTCAGAAATAAATTGAAAACTCAATACAAAACGCTGACATAAATTTTCTGCAAATAATTTGGTTTTGTGGTATTCAATTCTTTTGTAGCTTAAGATTGTTTAAGTTTAAAAATTAACTACGGGGAGAGGTTAAAATAATGTCAACCTCATATACAGTAGATACTAATAATTTAATTACGGAATCAAATAAATTTAGTGTTCAGATTTTTAGATACAATTAAAAAATTAATTAAAATCAACTCAAGGAACCTTAAACTTTTGACATTTTCATAATTGATTTTAAATTATAGATTCATTTAATTAATTTCGGTACCCTGCAATAATAAATTATATTAATTAAATACTAACTGGAACGAATCCCTTTATACATAATATGTTAATTTCCTTGGAAAGGTGAAATTTGGGGCTAGATTAGAAATTAACCTAAAAAGGTTCGTTTTCAATTTTTGGAAGTCGTGGCTTAGAACGTTGTTAACAGAGGGGAACTCATTAGATGGAAGCATATTCCATATCTTAGCAATTCTTACAACAAATAAGATTCCATAAGCAGTTTTAAAACATATTGGAATTTCCACAGTGTAGAAGCACTTGCTGCTCCTCTTGTGTTATGTTGGAATTGTTTAAGAGGGGGCAAAATTGACTTTAGTACAATAGAGCAAGTGTCATTAACCACAATATATACATATATAAAGCAGAGAAATCGCTTCAATATTTTGACTAGAGTTAAGTAAAGTAAGTGTTACTTGTTCGACAGGATCGCCTATTAGGCATTATTTTGTTGCCGTGACTGAAAGAGGTTTGGGATGCGCCAGCCCAAATGTTAGAGTTGCACTCTATTTTAGGTTAAATATAGGTTTTAAAGGCTTAAACAGATCCTTCGCAGAGAAATATGCTCTACAATGGGAAAAAAAAGCCCAAGTATTTGACAGCATTCTTAACTATATCAAAAATGTGCTCATTCCACAAATTTTTTTGTTTTAGCTGCAAAGCTTCCATCTTTTTGGTACTTACAAACACCATACCAAATTTAATATATTGCTTTACCTATTTTAAGTGTAGAATGTAAAAATAATCTTCAGAAGAGTCTTTTACTCATAGATTTACTCATAGTCAAAATATTAAGACTAATGAAACTAACACATAATATCATATTGTGATAAATCATTTTTCAATAAATCTTTCCATAATAAAATTCTCATTTACTATAAATTTGACAATTTTTTGATAGATTCCTCCTCTCCTCCCCGGACAGTTTCATAAACAAATTTTTACCCTTTTAATTTTTATTACTTATCTTCATCCACTTAATTTAGACATTAGTGTTGTATTTATAATGATTTTTTAAATCGTTAAAAAAATAAAATTTAATTTCATCTGGACCATAGTGTTAATTGTATTTAGGTAATAATATGGACTTATACTCGGAGAAAACATCAATGCAATAACCTTTATCCAAAATTATTGAAAAAATTCTTTCTTTCGAAAGTTCCTTATCTACAGTAGATAGTAATACGGTTTGCTTTTCTTCATTTTTACTTTAAATTTTAATCTGTTTCACCGTCGGGTTCATCTTTTATTTCGGTTATTATACGGAATCGGTTTGAAAACATTCCGAAAATATATATGTACTCGTATGTTTAAATAAGTAATGAAACAAAGTAAGTCATTGCAACTAACATAATAATACCCTACACCTGACAAATGAATTGACAGTTATAACAACCCCCACTTGTACTCAACTCAGATTCCAAAAACATTAAGCAAACAGGGCAGAACTACTTTGTACAAAATTTTAATTTTCTAACTTTATTATTTCCGAAAATATGCTGGTTATAGTTCTAAGGAGGCATGTGGCAGCTAAATCCGAACCATTACTTTCATTCCTCTCAAACTTCGGAAACATTAACAAAACATGACAAAAAACTTTTGTACCAAATTTCAAATTTTCATCTTTATTAAGTAGGGTATTATTAAGAGATTCGCGTATTTGGTTTTGGTGTGAGCTTAAAAGAGCCAAGCGAAGGGATTCCGAAAATATATATATACATTTGTTTGTATATATATAAAAGCAAAAACATTAAAAATGAAATTTTAAAAATATTTCAATTTAACTGGTAAAACATAATTTATTGATTTTTGAAAATTGGAGGTCTCTGGCTAGTAGGCAGCACAGAGAACTGTAGTTATGGCTAGAATTTTAGGTTAAAACCACTTTAAAAATTTGAAATCTTTTATTCGCTTATTCCCGTTAAAATGTTACTATATTTTCGGTGATCATATTTTAAGTTTAATTCGCAAAATGTATTTTTTCCTATATCTTCATTTTTCCATAATCAGATTCATATAGTTTAAAGTTAGCTTCTGTGTTATAGTTTTATAAGTAGCTTCTTCTTTTATAAATTCCAATAATTCAATTCAATTTTTCAATTTTATCCTCCATAATTTTATAAAAATTAAAACTTTAATAAATTCTAACAAATATGTATATAAATAAAAATTTCTAAGTAAACCATTTTTCAAACAAATTGAAGCAACAACCATTAATAATTTCCTGGATTCAAGTGAAAAAAAACTTAGATAGTGTATTTTTAAATTTTTTCCTGTAATTTTAGAGAGCATTTTTTTTTTAATTTCAAGTTTATTTAAAAAAAAAAACACAAAAGTTAGAAATAAAAACCAAAATAAACTCATTCCATTTATATTTTGGTTAATTAAGACTAAGAGACATAAATTTTTTAATTAAAAAGTTGATTGGTATTCTTTTGATGTTTTTTTTAAAATAAAAACTTTTTAATATTTTTATTATTTGTTTCATTCTTGCAGTTTATTAAATTAAACTGAAACATAAATATTTATAAATATAAAATAATATTTTTGTTGAAATTTGGTAGAAAAATTTCCATTAGCAGCAGCGCTTCTTACATTCAATTAAAAAAAAAATCTTCAAAACTTTTGAATGTCTTTAATTTTGTAACTCTTTTACAAGAAATTAAGTGAAGAATTGATGAAATAGTATTCAATTAAAGAGTGTTTAGAAACAGATTTTTATTTTATAATACACACTAGAAAATTTTCAAATATTGTATTGAATTTTATTATAATCGCTTGTAAAGTGCAACTGAGACATATGGTATTGAAACTATATTTTAAATTTTTAAGTAATTCTTTAGCTTTTCTTCAGTATCGAAACTGATTGGTAACTATAAATTTGATATGAATACTTTCTTTGCCAATAATAAAGTTAATCTCGAAGTTGGGCCAAATAGTACAACGGGGTCGGGAGACTTGCGCACAAAAACACAAGACTTTTCGGGAAATCTCGAGTTCGAACCATCGGAATAAGTTCAAATTTGATGCATAAACTATTGGTAGATACCATGGGTTCAGAAAATTTAGAATACTTTAATTTCTGTAGTTTCAGTTGTTTTATAGGTATAGCTTTCAAAAATGCAAAAGGGATTTTTCGAAACCCTTCTGAAAAAATTCTGAAAGATGACCATTTTACACGGTTTTTGAGAAACTATCTTTCTCATGATTAAGCAGTTACGATCATACCCCTAACATTAATTTCTTTCTGATTTCGATAAGTCCTTTTAGCCTCCAATAAGTTGTATGTAGTTTTCTGTATTAATATACCTAATACTATCAAGTAAGTAATCATTTGAAGGGACTAACTATCTCTACTAGTTTTGGTTGAAGCAAATAACTCGAGAACCCTTTTTCTTATTTTAAATATTTTTTATAAGCTGTCATCGATATTTTTTTATGATTTACTAATCATGTACTAATTTTTTTATTTTATTAACTGCTAAAATTTAAATCTAAATTTGCAATTTTTAAAATATCCTATAATTTTATGTTACAACTATAAATCAATTAATTGAAATTGAAAATTGATGTCTATAACCGTTTTTTTTTTAAAGTCAACGAACTAAACTTAAGGTGCAATCACTTTTTTAAAAGATTTATCTAAGTATATATATGTTTTATATATACATATATGTATATATTATATCTGCAGGTGAACAATTATTACATAATATCATTAAAGTTACTCTTATGACAGTATAGATACATATCTATGTATATAATACAGAATTGCATGTAAAGAAATTAAAAGAAAAAATAAATAAGTATCTGATATATACATTGAAAATGTTATAAACAAAAAAACTTATAACTGGGATTCCTTATAAATTCTATAAATGGAGTTTTAATCGATTCTTATTTTATATTTTTTTTTATTTTGTAGAATGTTATTTCGTGACTCGTGAATAAAAAAACAAACTGAAGAAAAATAATGAACAGAAAAAATGTCATTTTATGATGAGGTTTTCCAACCTCTTCATTTTAAATGTTTTATTAAGGGGTTTTTTTCCCTTTAATAAGAATATAATGTGTTTCTTTAAGATATAATAGGTTGAAAAACATACTTCCTAATATTTAGAACTAAAATATATAATAAAATAATTTATATAAAAGAACTTTTACTTATTTTGAAATCGGATACACGCGATTTTTAAATCAACAAATGATTAGAAATTTGGATAGATGTCGTGATATTAACAATGAACCATTTTAATTTTTTGTTTATTCCGGATACTTAAAAACAATTTTTAAGATCATTTTTGTATTTAGTGTTTTTAAAAGAACTTAGAATAGAATCAAGAATAGAATTTTATTAAATAATCAACTTAAGAAAATTGTGTGAAATTTATTTCAGTAATACAGAAACAAATTGTATCTTAAGATTTTTAATTTCTTTAACAAATATATTAAGAATGTCATTAATTGACATTACGAGACATTAAGAGTGTCCAATCCATCATTTGATTAATGTTTGAAATTCGTATTGTTTAAAAAATAATAAAATATTTTATGGTAGGCAATCAACATCAAGGGAGAACCTCAAATTGCAAAAGTCGTTTAACAAAATGACATTTCTTCAGAAAATATTTCTCAAAAAACTAAATTTTAAAAACATTTTTCGATCATAAGCTTTAGGTAATAAAATAACAGTAAGTCGTTGCAACCGACTTAGGAATACCCTACATTTAAATTAAATTGACATTTACACGAACCCCCATTTAAATTCAACTCAGATTTCAAAACATTAAGCAAACAGGACAGAAATACCTTGTACAAAATTTTAATTTTTTAACTTTATTAATTCCGAAAATACACTAGTTAGTTCTAAGGAGGCATGTGGGAGTTATCCGAACCAATATTTTCATTCAACATAAATTTTGGAAACATAAACAAAAACAGGACAGAATACATTTGTACCAAATTTCAAATTTGTATCTTTATTAAATTAAAAGATTTGGTTTTTAGGTTTTGTTAAGTGTGTAATAGATACCCAAAGTACAAACGTTGTTTATTTCGAAAATATACTTTTTAGAACTTGGAAGGTGTGGGTACCTTCCCCACACAATCAATCCCAATAATCCAATTTTAGGAACATAATGGCAATAGGACATAAAAAAATAGGAAAGCATACCTTTATACCAAATTTGAAGACTCTATATTTATTGGTTTCGGAATTATGCTTTTTTGGCCTAAATTCGATCGATAGCTTCCAGAATCCGAATTCATTTACAATCCCCGCCTTTCTTTCATCCCTATACCTATTTTAGATGTAAAATATGATAAATGGTTTATCGGGGATTTGTTGACGGCACCTCTTTTTTTTGTTCCTTTGTTCTTGACATTAGTATTTAAGAACTCATAATTCAGGGGTTATGTACACTTTTTTCAATACTAATAAAACATCCGAAAACAGATTTTTAAAAATAATCGATTTTCACATTTTAGCTAAATAAAATATCGACTAATAAATTACTCTTTCAAAAGGTTGGCAAGATCAGATAACAACCCAATTTTAAAAATCATCGAAATAGTAAGCGAATTGAAAATAAAGAATAGGTACAAATTCCAAATTATTATATAATATGCAAATTTTTAAAATTAAATAAAAATTTTAGGTTTTTTACAAAAATAAAAATCGCAAACACATTCTGTTATACCGGGCCATTCATGTCAAATTGATATTTAAATAAAATTTATTAACTTAAACATATTTTATATTTCAATAAAATCCATGTTAAGTTCTTCCGACTTATACCTAAGACCATAACTACACCTGATTGACTACAACAATAATTTCATATTTTTCCCCAACCTATCACAAATAAATTTTAATATGCCCCAATTTTTTTTGAATAACTGTAACATACAATAAGAAACAAAATGTTTGATATACAAATAATAAAATCAAAAACTTATTGTCAAAGAAAAAATTCATGTTAGAAAAGGTGAATTATTTTTGATTTACATTATAATTCATGTCTTAGATACTCAGATAATACCATTTTTAAAACGAGACACAAAATAATGTGCGTGTTATAAATTCTTATCATCACTGTAAATCACTAATCACAGTTTATATTTAATAAATTTCTTGTTTGTTATTATATTTTATAACATAAATAAATAAAAAAAGTGGCAAAATACTATTATAATAATTTTGGAATTTTAATACTTTCACTAACTAATTAATTTGCTATTTTAGTACTTTGTTTGTTTATTAAATGTTTCTAGTAAATAATGTATTAAATGTTTTTCTATTTTTATGTTCTGAACTTAACGGTTATATCCTGCTTCTTAAATCCTTAAAAACTTATTAATATTTGTTCTCATTTTAATATAACTGCACGAATGTAGTTCAAAAGATATACTAAATTTGCCATTACGTTTGTGACGCTATAACAGAGCGGGAATAGATATGCACAAGTGTTTGGATCGGATCACAATTGGAAACTTAGAGTCGATCTATATATATATCTATATGTGCATCCGTCTTTCCGTCTGTCAGCACGTAACTGAAAAAATATAGGAAGCCGTCATTGCTATTGAAATTCAGCCAGTTTGCTCAAAGGGCTCGAGTAGCTGCCATACAACTTCTTTTTTTATATGAGAATACCTAGTGTAAAGAAACTAAAACCTAGCCTAAATAGACTTGGTGAATGCCCTATACTCCTTAAAACGAGTGGAAAAGGAAAAAAAAAATAAATAAATAATGAAGCTGATTATCTAAAAATTAGTAGTTAACGGGATGATATTTATTTATATATTTATAAACAGTCGCCCTTACCTCATGCAATGTGATAACGACAAGTGAAATATATTTTATATTTTACTATTTATATTTGGTTACCATAGAGATTTGTTAAGCAAATTTATTTATACCTAAACCGAACCCACAATATAACCCAATGAAAACATCAGTTAACAAGCTTATTCACTAATACACCGTGGTCCCAAACGTATGATATAAATAAAATATTTGTATTATGTTCATGCGGTATCCTACAGTTGACACAGACATAACGTTTTGTTTTTGTACATCTAAGCGTTTCAGTTGGATTTCGATCGATTCCAATCAACTTACAGAATCATATAAATGTTATGAATGATTAACCAAAATTCTTTTAACAAAAAAAAAAATAAATTTACAAACAGTGTGTAGTAAAGTACAATGAATACGCGTAGTGTAGTGTAAATGTGTAATTATTATGACACACCTAAAAGAACTTAATATTCAGAAGAATCAAAAGACCTTATCATAAATTACACCTTACCTTGTGTTACGTGGTAAAATATTAAAAAAAAAAAAACAAAATTTTATCAAAGTTGAAAATAAACTGCATGAATTGATTTATGTTGCTCATTATAATTGTGTTTGTTATTTAGCATGACCTATTTTTGGTTATTTTTAAGTGTTTAATGTTTAATTACTTTATGAAAGCTTCTAATAGAATTATATTTAAAAAATTATTTTAACTGAATTAAATACGTTAAATATCGTTATAAATGAAAATAGGTTTAGTGTAATATAATTTAAATAAATCATAAATAAAAGTGATTAAAAATCTTAAGCATTATAAATTTTAACAAAAGTTATGTTTGTAAAATGATTTATAATTCGTTAAGTAACGTTTTTATTATTTAATTTTATTAAAAAAAAAAAAAATTATGAAAGTAACTTTAAAGCGTTAATCAAAACTTTCACCACTAAATTAAAAAAATTATTTCTTTAATAAAATATGACAAAATATAACCACGCAAAGTAATTATAACTATTTAATTCTTTATTATAATTGGATAGATTTTTTGATTAAAAGATACTTATACAATGCAATTATTCTATCTAAGCCGTTTCAGTACCTAGTGTACAATTGGATTGGTAAGATAGGGTACTTGAATTAATAGTATATAGAATTCATTAAGATCAGCACTAAGATTAAGAATATAATGTGGCCAGTATCTTTCCTACTGTTCCAACATTAACCTATGGTATAAAAAGACTTGTGAGTCTGTTGAAAATTTACGATGCAAAAAAGTAAACTATTTTTTTATTTATTTAATTTTTTATTTATATTATATACTAAATAATTTAATTAGTTAGTATATTGCTAACAGCTAGCACTAGCATCTAAGGACCATGTGGGGATACGGTACGGGAATCGAACACACACCGGTACGGGAATCGAACTAGGTTAGTAAGCCAAATGCTTACGCACTACACTCCTAAGACCACAACAAACTATTTGTGCCATTAAATTTAGACCCCAGATCTTGGCCATTAGAAGCCAAACCGACTTCTTTCAAAAAAGGTACTCTTCAATTTAATCGACAAACTTTACCTTTAATAATTTTTGACACCTAATTTTTGCACTAATAATAATTATAATTTTTAAATTTCCACTAAAAAAATTTCAAATTACATTAGAATCTCTAAATTCTGAATTCAATCCAATTATTTATAAAAATAATTTTAAATATTTTATACTAAAAATCATCAAAGAATTCTCTCATATTAAAAATATACCTAAAGAATATTTTATTAGTTACTACAGCAATTATGTCTAATATACATTCTAATTTAGTAAAAAGCCATTTAATAATATTTATTAAAGGAGTTTCTAAATAAATATTATGTAAATCTTAATAAGAAACAATTACAATAAATTCAGTCTTAAGATTAACTAAGATTTAAATTAAAATTAGAAATTTTCTATTTTAAATTCATAATATATATAAAATTCATTTACTTTAATCAGTCGATTAAAATGTTTTATGTAAATAATTGATATGCATGAAATTACACAGTTTTCAAATTTTGATAAACTTATAGTATAAACAAAATACTTGAAAGCTGTTATTATCTTTCTCATACTTTAAATCAAGTATATAAATATTTAAAAGAATTTTAAATATTTTAAATAAATTTTCTAGTTATCTGAATTTTTTGTCTAAGAAAATAAATATTTTTTACATATATTATCGTAATGGGCTTTTAAAATCTTTTATATTGAAAATATTTATAAAATTTAAAAATTTTTATTAATATTACATTGAAAATACATGTTTATAGTAAAAATTTTTATTTTAAAACAAGTTTTTTTTTGTATTAATAAATAAAATTAAGTTAAACGAGGAAGAGTGTGGTAGAGTAGACTGTGTCAACTCTGGGATACCCGTATGACCGTAATATAAACATTATATCTCCCGGTTAATTACTTTTGGAAAAATTTTAAGTACACAGCTTTATTAAGTGTAGAGTAATGCTCATATAAAAGAAGGAGTTGTATGGCAGCTACTCGAACCCACTGCAGTAGACCAACCAAATTTTGCAGAAACTTTGGCCATAAACTAAACTACTTTTGGCAAAATTTCAGACTCCCAGCTTCAACAGGTATATTGCAATGCTCATATAAAAAAAGAAGTTGTATGGCAGGTACTTGAACCCGTGGACCAAAATGGCTGGATGACGGCTATTGCATAAAAACGAATTTGTGAAAATTTCAAAATCCTAGCTCCATTATTTTTTGAGTTATCGCTGTAGTATATTTGACTTATACTCATTTTTACTAGTATATGAGTAAATATACTTTCAAAGTAGTTATTCTTAAAACGCTTTGGCAAACTAATTTAAACTTTAAAAATAATTTATATTTTAAAAATGTAATTTAATAAAATAATTTATTATATATTATTTACTTGAAAATATTAATTAATTTCAATATAAATAGTCTGGTCTTGTTTTATTGAATATCTACTGAATGCAATAACTTTGATTAATTAATAATTGTTAGTTAATAGAACAAATTTTTACAAGTGTTTATAACTTACAGAATCAATTTGTTAATTAATTATTATTTATCTTGATTTATATTAAAAAATTTAAGTACATTCGATTTTTATTATAACTACAAAAAAATGCTTTACTAAGAAAATTAAATAAAACTAATTAATTTTATTTGGATTTCCAAAAACTATTATAATTTTAATACAATTTCTTTGTTTTAACTTTAACAACATAGAAATTAATTAAAAAAAAAATAAATAATCAAAGTAAACCAAACTAAACTAAGTGAACTCTAAGATAAAAAAAGTTCATTCATACAAACATTTAGATTATAATTCATACAAACAAAATATTAATTCAGATTCAAGAAGAAAATTCGCAAAATAATACATTGCAGACATTAAGACGCTGAAAAATCCTCTTCAATATTAAATAAGACCTCACTGACAGAGCTTTCGTGTTACACTGAAATCATTCAAGATTTTTTTGTAAATAAAACTTTTGTTTAATAGAAAAACCAAAAATAACATACTAAGCTATAACAGATGCATGAAAATTTTCACATTCACCACAAAATATAATAAAATACATGTAGGTATTTTATACATCTATAAATACTTATTATTACTAAATATTATTAAAGTTAAAAGTCTAATTAAACTTAATATACGTACTTAATTATTTTGGAAATTTCTTAAAAATTAATTAATTAATTAAAAAATTTTGAAATAAACAAAATGTTATCCGTTAATTATAAAAAAAAAAAATTTTACTATAACAGATTAATTGATAAATTTTAAAAACATGTTTTTGTTTTACAATGAATACTCTCCCAACTCAATCTCTTACAAACTCAATACTCAACAGAATTTATTTTCTGAAATTTTAAGTGTCAAATCTCAAATCTCACAAATTACAAATTACAATATACTTGTAAGGGGAAAATAATTATTGTTATCTTTCTGTAGTCAAATGTATTCTCTCAATATTAAAGATTACAGTATACAGTACAGATTGAGTACAGACAAATTGAGTAAAATTTAACATTTTATAAAGAGTTTTGTTCGTTTATATTTATTGCTATTATTTGAGTGAAATTTTAAATTGAGATAACAGAAGTCAAAACAATTACTAAGGTGAGTTAAAATTCTGGAAAATTTTATTGGAAATTTTTATTTACTTATGTGTTTATATTGGAAATTGTAAATTTTCAATATGTTTAACATATAATTCCAATATTTTTTTTAAATTTTTGAAATAAGAACTGTTAACTTTGTACAAAGCAAAGCAATACTAGAATTTTGATCAGCCTTTTAGGCGATCCGCTTTATGTAATTTATCTTAGAATATATTAAATTGAAATTCCATAAAACTGAGAGAAGTCGCATGCAAAATTATTATTTTAAAAATAATAAGAGAAGTGCCCAAGTTTAGGTAGTTATCCCACCTAGATAAGATAGAATTGAGATAGAATTTTGTGATCTTGATCTCTTGTACATATCAATTTGAAGGGAATCTGAAAATGAATATTCACTAAGCACAACAAAATGCTTAAAAAAATGTGTAGAAAAAATTTATAGAGCTACGATTTAGCAACTGTAACTTTCCCTATGGAGATTTCTTATAAAGTTTAATTTATGTACTTTTCCCAAATGGGGTGTACGTTTTGCAAACAGATAGACTGATGCTGAGAGTACAGTTGTTCGGATACTTTTAATATGTGCTTAGAGGGTATGGGATTTTAATTGGGTTGCAAAGCATGACAAAATGACACTTTCTACCCAAGACACGTTAAGTGATTTTTAAAAATAATTTAAAGATTACATAGATCCATTGTGGTCAGTTACGTTTTCTTAACGTAATAATTCAGATTTATTAAAAATATAATTTGATAATAATATTAAAATATACTTTTGAAATTAAATGTTATAAATTGAGAGCCATTAAGCTAACTTATTCATGTCACATAGGCTAATCAGCCTGACTATATAAGTGCATGTCGGAACAAGGGGAAATATATTCATATATTAGAACTGATCAAATGAATTCCACATACAATTTAAAAATGAGATAGTACTACGCCTTATAACATTAAGAAATGACTTTAAATCTTAGATTTTCAATAAATACAGTTCTATTTTGTTTATATTGTAATAATTTTGTATTTGAATTATATGGTATTCTAAATCTGTGGGTTATATTATTTAATTGAATTATTTGTTTATATTGTTATATTAGTGATTTTTTATTAAAAATATTTACTTATTGATTAAGCCATTAAGTTGAACCCAATGGCGAATGGTAACTGAGCCGAATCAAAAACCAGGTAAAAGTGTTATTTTTTTTACTTTCGCAGGAAAGGTCTGTGGCACCCAGTCGACAAATATGTTAATTCTAACCTACATATATTTTCAGATATTCATCTTTAGGGTGCGTTTATCTTGGAGCTGCGATAAATGATAAGAGCATAGCGTAGAAAACTATATACATGATTTAAAGATGTGTTTATGTTGGAGCATCGCTTTGATCATCGATAAACGATAAGAGCATAGAAAACTCTTTATTCAGTTTTCTACGCTCTTATCGATGATAAAAATTTTTAAATAAATGTTTTGCTCTCGTTTGTTATTTTATTTTTTTAAATAAATGTTTTGTTATTTTCCTTTGTCAATTTTTTCTTAAATACAAAATCTCAAGCAGGTGCAATTATTCATTTTATAATATAATAAAATAAAATTTTTTTTTCATTGTTAATAAAATAATTTTTTTTTAAATTTTTTATAATTATAAAATAACTTTTTAAAAAATATAATTTAATTTTTTTTCAATTTAATATTTTTTTATTATTACTTCCACCAATATATTTAATTCTTAAAAGTTTTTTTAATTTAATTTTGTTTTTTTTTTTTAAATATTACCAGATAAATCTAAAACAACTATAAATAAGATTATTTTTTTATTCTACATCACTTTTATCGTAGCTCCAATATAAACACTGCTTAAGAGCATAGCTTTTTTTATGCTCTTATCGATGCTCTTATCACTTATCACAGCTCCAACATAAACGCTCCCTCAGAAATCATAAGATACAATATTATTTTAAAAGAAATTTTTTAAATAAAAACATAAATAGAAAAGGTTCTAATTAATAAAAACTTTAAAATTTTCAATATTACTCCACATATTTATAAATAATTCTGTCATTTTTTTCAAATTCACTTTTCCTAACTTCAAATAAAGTGTCACAAACGGCAAAAGAAATTTTTCAAAAAAAAAAAACAAACAACAAAACATGACTTTAACATATGCTTTTGGATTAGATTTTAATTTTCTTTTTTTCTTTTCCAAGAAAAACTCCCCATAAATAGAAAATACAGATGGAGTCAAGAAGAGTCAGTTGAAACATTTGTAATAACAAAATACTTCAAATAAAAAATTTGTTTAAAAACAATAAAAACAAAAAAAAATTAAATTAATAAAGAATTTTGTATTTTTAGAAAATATTTTTACAAGAATTTTCAAAAATAGATCATTTAGAAAAAATAGAGTAATTCTGAGTCTGAGATTTTATTCTTAATTTTTCGTTGTTTTTTCCACAAAAAAAATACAGAAACTGAAAAAAAAAAGAAAGGTCAGGAATTTATTTTGAAATTTAAATTATTTACTTTCATCTGTAGTTTAAATTTTAATTAATCATTTTTCCTTCTATTTGAAATTAAAATTTATCTTATAACAAGAAGTTTTGGAATTTTTTTAAGGAAGAAATTGTTTAAATAGATTAGATTTTATGTTTTTGAAAAAAAAAACTTTTAATTCTATTTTTAAATTTAAAGTTATTTAAAAGATATTTACATTTGTCTTAAAATTGAATTATGTTGAATTGTAACTGCGATTTGTGATACATTTTTGAAATTAACGTCTTGAGCACAATGAGCGTAGCTATTCAAGTTGTATAATGTCAAAAAAATGTAGCTAGTTAAAATTTCAGCAACTTTTGAATCGTTGAAACTTGGGAAGGTTACTTTAATTGTGTGCATTTGTATTGTTTTCTATATGTTTAACTTACAATAGTAGTACTTCTGCTAGATTCTTAAGAAAATTTCAGTTTGACAGCAATTAAATTAGCAGTTTGACGACGTCAAATCAAATGTCAAATTCAATACTCGTACCAATAGTAGGCTAAATATATTATCAGTGCAATCAATCAAGCCAAACTGAAAAAAAAAAATGTGGAATAATCATATTTTGGGACATAGCAAAAGGTTAAACGGTCAAAGAATGTCGTTAAATAAACTTAAGGTACATGCACGTATAATTGTTAATATCACATTAGTGTCAAATTATAGGTTTTATTAAGATCTTTAAATGATAAGTATATATGCTATGTTGTTACAGTTTGTTCCTTTTGAGTAAGGGGTTGAATAAAACTGTAAACTGAAATAAACTAATCTCAATATATATGATTATCGAAAAATTCTATTTCACAAAATAAAAATTTAATGAAATTTTAATCAATAGGTACCAAGAAATAGAAATTTGAATTATTTTAATATTTTCAAGAGTACAATAAATTATAAAATTAAAAAAATGAGAAAGAGTGTAGAGTAGATTGAATCAATTCTAGGATACTCATATGAACGTAATATAAACATTATACAATCCGGCTTATTACTTTTGGCACAATTTCAAACCGTCGAACCCATAGCACTAGAGACCAACAAAATTTTGCATAAACTTTGGCTATGAAATTATACTACTTTTAGCAAAATTTAAAATACCCAGCTTTATTAAGTATATAGAATTATTTTCATATAAAAAATAAGTTATATATGTTTCCATCATATATACATAAGAGTATATAATTAAAAATTGTACGCTATGTTCTATCAAAATAATAAATTTTTTTAAAAAACAATCAATGACTCCTAAATTATTCTGTACAAAAATTTACTAAAAAAATATTTAAAAAAAACACCTAGTTTTTGTTCTTTACAACAATTTTTCAATTTTAAAGTTAATAAAACATTAAAATCAATTTTCATATTAGTATCATCTTATAGAGGAAAGTTCAAATTTTAATCTTAATAAGGTCTACTTATCAATTTCAATAAACCCTAGAGCAAAAGTTTAATAATAAAATATGTTAATGTTTTACGAGTTATAATATATAACGAGTTTAAAAAACGCAACTCCCTCTTATTTCCAACCTTTATGCGTCACAAACGTAATGCTAAAATTACTATAGCTTTTGAACATACATTCGTTCGGGTATATAAAAACAAACTTTTCAAAGAATTCAATTACATAACACATTAATTTCAGTTACCAAAATTTTACAAAAAGTCAATTTAAAAAATCAAAAAATAAATAGCACAGTATTTTTTTCCAATATGTATTATAATTAAAGGTGAATTTTATAAATCACCAATTTTTAACATGTTATACGTCATTATTCACTATAACTGTAATTTGCAATTTTGTAATTTTTACTAAACTTCTAAACAATACTGTAATTTGCAAAAAAAAATTAAACTTAAAGCAGCAGATAATTATTACAAATTTGTAAGCTGTTTAAAAGTTCCTTGTCTTGTAAATTTAAACAAATAACCGAAACTTGTATCTAATAGCGTTGAAATACCCTGTAAGTAAACGTCAGACATTTAGTCAATTTCCTCCCCTGTTATTTATTCCTTAAACCAATTTAATTTTAATTTTAAATATCAGATCGGTGTAATTCATTCATTTAATTTTACAACAATTGTGCAATAAAATTTTCTTATAAATTCTTTTATATAGTTAAATTAAATGCTATTTCAATAGACACAGAAATGTTAATTATTAGTTTGTGAGTAAAAAAAAAAAATATTAAACATTTTTCGAAATGTTTGAAGAAATCAAATTTGTAATGTAATTTTTTGTGATTGGTTAATAATATTAAGCAAAATGCACGCTACTAATTAAAGCTTTAGAAAGTTATGTACTTAAGTTAAATATTAATTAATCATCAGCCAAAACATTGTACAGACCATCAGTTTAACAACGCTAATCGTCGTCTTTGTACAAAAATCTGGATGCAAAATTAACACATTCGTTGTTGCTTGGTTTTTGGTTTCCTCCCGTTTAAAAAAAAACTATTTTTAAATTTTAATTTAACTTGAACTCATTATTATTATATAGGGGATAGTATGTGCCATTCTAACACCTATGCCTTGTGATCCGTTATTTATACCACTTTCAGGAAACTGTTATAATTATTTGCTGTAACTGCCTCGACTAAACATATGACTTTCAATGTGTTTTGCTGCATAACCAAATTTACAATAACAGATTTTAATGACGCGGCATGCGATGCTTAGCCTAACGAAATCTCTAATTCTAATTTTTTAAACTTACCTACTTAAAAAAAATTATGATTTTAAAAGTTTTAATCAAAATTAAATTAAATTTAAATAAAGTAAACAAAATCTGAATCAAAATTATTAACTTTTTTTTAACATGCAGGGGAAACTTTTAAAAACGATTTATAATGGACGAACCATCGTTTCAAGTTCCTTAAATAATGATCTCCAAATCATTCAAGATTGGGGAAGCGTGAATGCTTCCAAAACTCAAAGCTATCTGTTATCAACCAAGCGAAGCGATTCTGTAACAAGCATTTCTTTTGCCAAAGTGGATATTCGAAACTCCGAATCCTTAAAAATCCATGGAAATAAATGCAAAACTTTCGTGAAACGACCACATATTTTCAGTCGCAAAAGATGCCACGAAATGTCTGGGATTTTTAAGTAGGGATAGGAAATACTTTACATCTCGAAATCTACTTTAAATTTATAAAACCTACATTTGGCCGAGACTTGAGTATAATTCTCACATATTTGCTGGAATCCTTGAACCGCTCTTCAATATATGGATAAACATCAATGATACTAACGTCACAAAAGATTTAACGTCTTTAAGTAACCGCCGTAATGTAGGAGTTGCTTGTCTATTTTATAAATATCTGCTAGGTAATACTTCGGAAGAAATTAAAAATATTTTGCCAAAAATAAAACCCTACCGCTGTAACACACGGTCAGCTGCTCAATCTCATTCATATACAGTAGAGCTTTTTAGAACAAGAACTCTGAAATTTAGGAACTCTTTTTTAACTCGCACCTCCAAATTGTGGAACACATTACCCCCATATGTGTTTCCCAATTCATATTGTGCTTATCCCATAATTTTAACTACGGGGGAAGGTTGTTTAAGTTGGGTAAAAATCTCACTCTACCTAAAAAATTTTATTCTTAATTTCTGCTTTTTTATTTTAAACACTCATTAACATTTGAATCGAATTTCAGTTCATGAGTCAATCGTTATGCCAAAACACTGAATTTTTAAAGAAATATATGTGCACATGAGCACTTTTACAGGTGCTGCATAATGCTAATACCCTTACATAAGGTGTAACAATTACAATTAATGATCAAATACTTTTAGTCGATATTCGGAAGTGAATCTTATTTTAAATGTACACACATTAATTTGTAATTAAAGCGTAAGTTTGCAACATTTATAAAATACAAATTATGTAAGTAAACTAGAATTTAAGACTTAATTAAAATAACTCAGATTTTAATTTTTTTTAAAATAAATTTAATTTTCTATAAAAATACAGTGAGGTTAAAAAATGATAGCTACAAATCACAATTTAACTATTTCTTATGTTGTAAGTCTAAAAATAAAATATATCTTGAGGTTAAACCCATTTATTCTGTTGTGCTTTTACATATTGATATTTTATATATTAATATTTCATTTTAATATAAAATTCTATCGCAATTTTTTTGGTAGTCAAATTTGATAATTTAAAGTTTTTTTTCGACATCTTTAAAAAATAAAATGTCATTGTCCTTTTACTAATCCCTTCCATTATTTTTCTTTTTTATAAATTTTAAAAAACACAAGAACCGATATTGTATATGTATAAATTTATCAACTAACAAGGATTTTATCCTTTCTAAAATGTATTCATTAGTCTCCATCATAGTGTTTTTAGAAACCTTTAAAGAACAAAGAAGCCGATTATTTTAAATTCTTTAAACATTTCATTATTAGAATTGCAAGAAAATACAAAAATTCTATAAAATAAAAATAAACAATGACCTTAAAATATTTTGAAATAAACTTGTAGACTTGGGAAAAAAGTTCCGAAGGAAAAGAGATCCATGTGGATTCCATTTCTTACATTTGTCAGAAGTTCTATCTTAATAGTCCTAAATAATAGAGGTTACGAATCCAAGGATCTATGACCTCTCAAATTTTAAGTCAAGGATCTATGACCTCTCAAATTTTTTCTATTTTAGGTATTCAATTGCAAATTCAATTGTACCAAAGTTGTTATAACCTTTTCTTTGCATTTTATCTTGTAAGCAAAAATGGTGAAAATTCAAGTGACATTACCTTTAGTTTTAAGGAAATCCTTTAATATTGGAGCTTAAATTTACACAAATTACTTCAAAATGATGAATTACTGGTAAACTAACTAACTAAAAAATATCAATTTTCAATTTTTGACCTCTTACAACTCCTAAACAGGAAACGATAACGTTTTTCTAATAGCTCATGCTTATTTCTAAAAATCTAACTAATTATTCCAAAATTTTAAGTTTCTAGCGTTTAGAAGATGTGAGAAGTCAAAAATTAAATTAAGCATTACGGTAAATTAAAGTATGTACTTATTTATTTGTTTCACATATCTTGAAAGCAGCTGTCGTTGCTGTTTTCAGATAGAAAAATGCCTTATATTACTTTTGTTATAAAAATTTAAATATATGGCATTTCCAAACTTTAGGAGTTCAAGTTTTTCCTTAAATTAATTTTTTTTTGGGGTTTTTATCTGTGGTTAAAATTCTTTTATTTTGAACGCTGTAGAACTTTTAAACCCTACGGACGGACAATTGTTTCCATTCATTTGCTAAAATCTATGTGTTAAAAAGTCTTCAAAACTTCATACAAATTTTGGTGTGTTTTTTCTTGTGAATTGTTTTCATGCACCCAAATTTTTAGTAACCAACTTTGCAGTAGCAAAATCATAGAATCCATTTTTTTTTTTTGTCATTCAAATTAGACAAACAGATAAACTTTCAAAAAACTTTTTGTAAAATTACAACAAAATGCAGTTGAATTTTCTTTACAAAAGTTCTTTTAAAGTAAATTAAATGTGAATCAATTTGAAATAATAAAATAAAATGAATCTAATTTAAGAAACAATGGAAACTTGATAAACCATAAAAAAAAATTCTTTTTTTTTTAAATTTATTTCGCAAATTTGGAACCTTAATTTCAAATTTTTAAAAACGGTTTATTTTTTAAATGTTTCTTTTAAATTTTCAATTCACAGCACAATTTCGCTCTGTAGTATTGTAGTATTGCAGTAGTATTGTATAATTTTAAGTTGGTAACTGACATTATATTACAAAAAGGAGGCCTGTACGATATTTCGGGCAAAGAGTTTTAAAATAATAGGCATTACTTATACTAGAAGTACGAAAGATTACGAAAACTAATTTGATTAATTGTCAATCTCATATCAAATAAATTTTTAGTACTTTTTTTTTTAAATTTTAAATATTATGTCACTCAATTTCAAATCTGATATTTTAACAAAAAAAAAAATGTCAAATTAATTTTTTAATGTAAATACAAAAATTCAATTTTTTTTTTTTTACTTTATAACATTTTTAATTTTTTTACATAAATTATATTTCATACTTTTTTTTTTTTTTTTAAATTAAATTAAAAATGTCCCAACTAAATGCAAACAGTCTTAGAATGCATTTCGAAGACTTAATAAACCATATCGCAGGTCCAAATGAAATAAATCCAAAATTATTACACTCATCTTTACATTTTATGGCATCCAAGTTAGATTTTAAAAAATACGTCATTAAATTGCCGATTAAAGAAGTCGAAGAAATATCAAAAGATGGTAAATTTGATAAGCCCACATTTTATCAATATTCAAATAAGAAAATTGGAGAAGAAATAGTAGGAGATGCAGCTGAATTAATTTGTCAATTATCCGAGGAAAAAACGCCAGTATTACGATTTTCAAATGTAAGTGATGAATTAGATGTTTTAGAAAATTCTGAAGTTACTCAAAAAAGTATTCCACTTTCAATTCCTACTAATAAAGTAAAATCAAATAAAATTATTGTAAAATTGGGTAAATTTAATGAAGAAAGAATTTATCCATATGAAAAATGTAATAATGAAGGAAGTTCTGAAAATGAAATTGAAATTGCAAATTCTCAAACTAAATTAATTTGGTCATTGGAAAGAACAGTTGAAAAACTAGAAAATCGTTTATCAACATTTGATCAAATTTTTCGTAATTATGAAAAAACAAAACATTTAAAAAAAGCTGCTGAAAAAACTGAAACCGATATATGTGAATTCCGAAATAATCAAATAGCCTTACATCGATACATAAGAAATTTTTCTCAACAATTAAATACTACAAAAGAATTATTAAATGAAATCGAAACTAAATTGTTATTATTACAAAAAATACCAATTATTACAACAAAATTAAATAATTTGATTAGTTGTCGAAAACAAATTGAATTTTCATTAAAAATGATTATAAAAAAATATGTTGATTTGCATAAAAATAAAAGTGATTATGAAGCTGTTTATCATATTATTGATACCAAAATTGATAAAAATGATTTGATAGAATATGCAACACTAAAATATTTTGATTGTATTCAAAAAGATTTGTACAAAGGTGTTGGTCTAATATTAGAAGAAAATGAAAAAAGTAAAGAAAATAGGTTTCAATTATTTTCACAATTAAATAAAATTCTTAATACTAATTTCGAAAAAACTGATTTGCCTGAAATCAAAGCACACTATCGTAAATCAGTAAATCGATTTGAAGTGCAAATGAATGAAAAATTATATGAATGTTTTAAAAGACCAGCATTAGAAGAACATGATTTAATTGTAAAACAATTGGATACTTTTGCAACTTGTAATACAATTATTACGAAAGATAAGGGAAATAAGGAATTTAAACCACCTAACTATCATGAACTATGTTTTTGTAGTAAAGCTGATATGGATTAATAATTTATTGTAAAATATTTTTGTATATAAATTTGTAAAATATATCAACTTTACTACATTAGGTAATATTTTCACATTTCCTTCGCATATATATCTAATTACTAAAAGAATTAGACTTAGATGGACAATGCTTCTGCAGTGAAATGACATCAATACTTAGGTTTTTTTTTATTTAACTGTAAAAAAATTAGTAAATATATTAAAAGATCTCGGGTGTCTAAAGCATTAACTTGTTCCATTTCTTTTCCACTAACACTACCTATTTCACAAAGCCCTATTATTAGTCCTATTCCCCATTTAATAACTATACTCAACCAAAAAACTGGTTAAAATTATTATGAACTAGTAAAATTACCTTATAAAGTGTTTATTTTTATTATTAAGAAGGGAATCACTAAGGCTTTGTAATAAGTTTTTGAAAAATATTTGAATCTAAACCCGTTTCTAGTCCTAAACTGGAATTAATCAATTCGTATATTCAATAGTATTATTATTCAAGTTTAAATCAATTCGTATATTCAATAGTATTATTATTCTTCTATATATAACTTTTTTTACTTTAATTGAAGACTTTCTTATATTTAAATGAAAAATTTTGTATTTTAAATTTTTTGCTAAAATCGTTTTATGCTAAATACCATCAATTGTGGTAAGGACATTTAGAAGATAAGGACACTTAGTTAGGTTAATTATTACATTTCACTTGTAAAATTTGTTTTCGTTGGAAATAAAAAGTAAAAGTGATTTCACTTTATATTAAAAGTCTTCACTTAAAGTAGAAGTGGCTTCACTTAAGTTAAAAATGTTTTTCCTAAATTAAAAAGTAATGGATTAGGGTTAAGTAGGGTTTTCTAAGTCACCACTGGTTGTGGCTCCAAGAAAGATCCTATTTTTCTGTGTTTAACGCAAATAAAAACTTGCACTTAAAAAGAAAAACTTTATGTTTTTAACAAAAAAACTTGCTTTCAACTTTAATTTTATATTAAAACTATTTCTAAAAATTAACTTATTTAAATTAATTATAAACTTGAACAAAACTTTAAATTGATTAAATAAATCAAAATCTTTCAAATAAAATGATATTTTTAATAATCTATCAATTTTTTATTTGAATTTTTCAAATTTCAGTCAATTAAAAAAATCAATTTTGTATAAACCAATTAATATTTTATTGAAAATTTAATTTAAATAAAAATAATGAGCAAATCTATTTTATCAAAATTGTTTGGAACATTCTGCGCCACGAAATCCTTAAATAAGAATTTATTTTGCTATAAAAATTTGCATCAATTTTACAATTCCTATCGGACTTATACTTCATGTAGCTACAGTAAACCATCAAACGATTCTAAAGTTTCAAAAGATTCAGAAGATTCAAATCGAGAAATAAAAAATTTATTCAAATTTGGTAAATATGTTCATAGTATGCTACCAAAATATATTGAACGAGTTGAAATTGCATCAAAAAATGAATTACAATTATTAATATGTCCGGAAGGCATAGTACCAGTAATGCAATTTTTAAGAAATCATCATAATTCGAATTTTTCTCAATTAGTTGATATTACAGCAATTGATGTACCATCAAGAACTTATCGTTTTGAATTAATTTATAATCTTTTATCATTACGTTATAATGCTAGAATTCGTGTGAAAACTTATACCGATGAATTAACACCAGTTGATTCAACTTTTGAAGTTTTTAAAGCAGCTGATTGGTATGAAAGAGAAATATGGGATATGTATGGGGTGTTCTTTGCAAATCATCCAGATTTAAGACGTATTTTAACTGATTATGGATTTCAAGGACATCCACAACGTCGTGATTTTCCATTATCGGGTTATGTTGAAGTACGATATGATGATGAAAAGAAAAGAGTTGTTTGTGAACCATTAGAATTAGCACAAGAATTTCGAAAATTTGATTTAAATACAAAATGGGAACAATTTCCAAATTTTAGACCACAACATGAGAAAAAGCCTGCTGTTGAGGAAAATCCTGTTGACAAAAAGTGTGCTGGGAAAAAGCCTACTGAGAAAAAACCTGCTGAAATTGTTAAGGAAAAGCCTGTTGATAAAAAACCTGCTGAGGGAAAGCCGGCTGAAATTGTTGAGGAAAAGAAAAATTAATAAAAAAATTAAATATGTATGCGTTTGATGTTAGTCAAAAAAATTTTTAAATTATATAATGTTTATTTATCAATAAGTTCTCAAGATTTAGTAATTTGATATTATTTAAAACTTTTAGATTTTTGCGAATTTTTTGTTTTTTATGAGGGACAGTGGAGAACTTCAAGAGCCACCTATATTGCAACTTTGCTTTCCTAAAAGCAGAATTTGCATAGACATAGTTTGCGACTTTAAACACCCAAATCCCTACAACCTTTTAACCAAATTTTAAGATGAAATCTGGATTATGGGAGATGAGGAAAATTGGATGGGATAATAAGAAGAAAGATATCAATATTCTTTTTAAATTTAATTCAAATTGTATACAAATATATACATAATCACAAAATGAGGGAATATATTTAATGGAATATGGATCCAGGCGGATTTCCATAAGCTGTGTTGGCACAAAGTTTTATACTTCAATACTTCGACTATGTAGATATTATCATCTGTTCTTCGCCTTACTTCCCATCGGAAAACTTTGAGTACCATGGAAAACTCTGACTCTTGGTTGTATTATATGATTGAAATTAATTATTTTCAGAAAACTTGCAACCTATATCGAGTTTAAGTTTCTCTAAAAATTTTTATAATAAAATCAAAAAAATTTATCAAGTTAACACATTATACTTGTATATATATATATTTATTTACAATAAAAAAAACCCTAAAACTAAGAATATTGCAAAAAAATTCAAACTAAATCATATTAAAAAAAGTAAAATTACAAATTAACTTATATGTACATATAATATTTCCTATTTAATATTTAAAAAAAAACACCAAATTATAAATGAGTATTCATACTATCTGGATCTTTTTCATCCATTGCTATATTATCTATACCATTTTCTTCTTTTCCTTCCTCATCCGTTTTCGCCTCTGGTTTTCGATTTCTCAACAAAAAGTAGAAAACACTAAAAATTAAATAAAAATAATTTTTAATTTGAAATCAACCACTTAAATTTGGCAATTTTTCAAAATTCTTACACAAAAATTATTCCACTAGGTATGAAAAATATTTCACCAAACAAATAGAATGCACCTGGGAATGTATCCAACGTTGCTGTATAAACGGCACTATATATTGGAGCAAATATAAATGAACCAAGAGCATCTGCAATACCCAATATCGAATAGAGCCGTCCTATAAGTGGAAAAAAAATCAAAAAGCAATGTAAATTTGGTTTTAATAAAGGTTTGAATTATATTATTACCAATTTCATCAGGTAATACCATTGTCGAAATAACTGTTTTTAAGGCAATTGTTCTAGCTGTTACAAACATATCAAATGTACCACCAATATAAAATATTAATGACTCCTTGGAGAAGGCCTATATTGAAGTTGGAAAAAATTTTTAATACCATAGTAATAATTAGTCAAAAGGTCTCAAATGTATATATATACTTACAAAGAATACACGTGCTGTTACAGAGCATATTGACGCTATTATACCAACCATTGGATCAGTTATTTTAAATAGTTTACTTAAAATTGTTGTCATAATGAAAGTTCCTGTATAATTCAAAAATTATTATAGAATTTGCAAAAATTTATTATAAATTAAATTATCAGTTAAATGTTCTAATTACCAGCTGTTGTCATTGCTGTTGAATATGTATTATAATAACTGAAATCTTCTCCATTCCAATTTAATCGAATTAATGAAAACTGATATAAATAATCAATTTCACCTAGAGTAGACCAATGAAATTTTTAAAATATCTCTTAAAAATTATATTAAAACACAAATATACCAATTGTTGGTCCAATTATAAGAAAATAGCATAATGCTAATAATAAAATATAAAATCTTCCATTATTTTCACGTTTTTTAATTAAAACTTTAACACAATCAAATGCCAACATAATTCCTTCAATACATGAAAATTTTGATTTTTCATCTTTCTCTTTCTTTTCTTGTTTAACTTCATCAATAAAAAAAATTAAATAGAGTATTCCCACCAATAAGATACATATTCCAAGTATAAAAACATCTTTAAATAAAAATAATAAAATTAAATTAATTAAATAAAAATAAAATTTAAATAAAACATACTTGTATATCCTAGTTGATTATAAAGTGTACCACTAAAAGGTATTCCAATAATTGATATTATTGTTAGACACATACCAAAAATTCCCAAACTAAAATTAAAAAATTAATAAATAATTTATTTAAATTAAAATTAGCATTTAAATTCAATACTTGCCGAAATACTCGATCTTCTTCTTTTGTAGTTGCTATCAAATAACTGTAAATGCCCATTACCATAAGTGTTGAACCTCCCAATAGAGCTGGTAACACTTTTTCCAATATATTACCAAATTCCATAGGTATTGTATCAAAATAAATTGATGAAATCAATAGAGCTGTTTTTTTTTTTTTAAATTTTAAAGAAAAACTATTATTACTATATTTAAAATATAATTAAATAAATTAAAGTTAATAGTTTTCGCCTAAATGTATGCAAATTTTTGTATTTTAAAGTTTTAGCAGAATTTATTCAGTCAAAAAAAAAATTACGGCTCCGAGCGTCTAATCCACAGTTCGTTTTTAAATTTTATAAACACACTTTTAAATAAATTAATTAAAATAAAAATAAATATCATATTACCGTTACATTTCCATTATATTTTAAATTGAATTAAAATATATAATATATAAATTAAATTTGTATGTAAAAGTTTCATTTAAAAAAAATCAAATGGACAGATTATCATTGTTATACATCTTTTAACTGTAAATGAACTTATTTTTTTTTTAACTGAAATTTTTTTTACTTTATGTTAATTTATATAAATAAATATAGATTTGATCTGTAAATAAAGTATTTATTATATTATACAATCCCAATATCTATAAGAGTCCAGTTTTTATACTCTCTCAAATATTTTTGTTTTTAAATGTCGGTTTATCTTAAAGTAAATTTGTTTTCATTTAAAATAAAAATTCTTCACTTAAAGTAAAAATATCAAAATAAATTAAAAAAAAACCTTATTAAAGTAAAAACTATTAAAATTAAAATAAAAAATATCTTTGTATAATTATGCAAATGAATAAATTGTGCAAAATTAACATCATTTAGGGTTTTTTTATTTTAACTGAAAGTATTTGTACTTTAACTGAAAACATTTTTAATTTAAGATAAAAACATGTGCAAAAAAGGTTAATTTTGTTTATATTGTAATTTAAATTAAAAACTTTCCACTTAAAGTTAAAATGTCTTGACTTAAATTAAAAACTTTCCATTTCAAGTTAAAATGTCTTCATTTAAATTAAAAACTTTCCATTTAAAGTTAAAATGTCTTCACTTAAAGGAAATATTCAGTTAAAGTCAGAATATATACCTAATAGAATTGACTATGCAAATCTACCAAAAATTTTTTACTTAAAATGAAAGCATATTTACTTAAACTGAACTGAAGACATTTGTTTAAAAATTAATTTATTTAAAAAAAAATAAACACTAAAATTAAAATATTCTTCAGTTAAAGTAGAAAAATGTATATATAAGTCTTTCGACATGTTGTATATATGTATAAATATTTTGAAACTTTTTACATATTAATTAATTTTTAATTAATTAACAATAAAATAAATATAACCATATTTCAGTTTTACATTTAAAAACCAAAACTTTCTTTCGTCCATGTTTGGATTTAAATTTTTTATCTATTTTTTTTTAATAGCGTTTCCGGTAACTCTTTTTTTTACCAAAATAATTATTTTAATTCAGAAATTAAGTTGATAAACTATGACTTCATATATACAACACTCAAACTATATTGGTTTATTGACAAAAACTCTATCCGGTTATTTTACATTAATCATTAAATGACTATTTAATAAAATACTTGTACATAGGGATTTTTATTTTGTAATTAGATATTATTAATTTAAAAAAATAACAGTCATCAATTAATAATATCAATTGAAATTTAAATATTTACCTGCTGCTGATAAAACTTCGCCAATCATTGGTAATAACATGCATGGTTTTCTTAATCCATATTTATCACTCCAACCTCCAGCATATAATATCACAATAATTGGAAATATTGAAGCTTAAAATGTAAAATGAAATTATAACTATTATTTAAATTTTTTCTAATTTTGAATTTTTTTATAGTAAAATAATTTGGCAAAACTTTAATAGCAGTGCAGTGCTATTAACTTACAAATTGGACCACGTATTCCATTTATAAAATTGACTGCTTTTTGTGTATCTCTTTCAGCTTTACATACAATTAAGGCAATATTTTCCCATTCTGATGTAGCGTTTTCAACACTTCCTGTTATATTTTTAAAATCATCAGGCTCAAATAAATCACAATCAATATCTTCAGATTTTTCTAAAACATTATCACATACAAATTTATTGTATCCTAAATTAACACGACATGCCTAAAAATAACAATTTTGGATTTTTTGTTTTTAATTTAAATTATATATAAAAGATTTTTATTTTAATACTTTTTCAAGACCCAAATTTTGAATTGCAATTAAAAAGAAGCAAGATGGTAATATCCAACATAATAGAAGCGGTTCAATTACAAAATATTTACGCAGCATATGAAAATAAAAAATGATTTTTTCTTTTAGAGTTTTTTTTTCTTCATTTTGTTCAATCGGTTCCGCTCTTGTATCTCCATCATCGGTCATTTTTTATCACACTTATTCTCTCCACTCCGTTTTACAAATTAATGAAATTATTTTAATTAAGAGATCTCAATTATCTCGATTTACCAAGTACGATCTACTGATCTATGATTTAAAAAAAAAAAAGAAAACAAAAACGTGAAATAAAATTTAAAAAAAACAAAAAAACAGTAATTTGTAAACGCGTTTTAATTGTTGTGATTTTTTGAATCCTCACGCTGGATAAACAATTAATGAACTAAAACTAAAAATATTTATTTAAGAAAATTAAAATTTTTCAAAAAAATCTCTTTTAAAACTGGTTTAATAATTAATCTGCAAAATACAAGTTAGTCGTTTATTAGTTGAATTTATTATTTTGTTTTATTTTTGTTTTATGATTTTTTGATATTAGACAGATGCTGTATTTGGTAGTTTTTGTCTTTTTGTATTATAAATCGAGATGCTATCATCACAAGTGATAATGAATTCATATTTTTGAAATCAAGTTTATTATGACCTTCACATATCAAGAAAATTTTTTTCAACTTATGAATAAAAATTTTATGTGAAAACAAGAGTTTTGTATATACATAGTAATTTGTGTGAAGTTATCCAGAGAAAATGTCTTTTAGAAATTGTGAGGTATTATTAAATTAGGATAACGTTTTGATTTCAGTTTTAAGAAAATCTAAAGAAATTATTTAAATTAAAAATTTTGAAAAAATTACATTTTCAATTTACAACAGCAAGTTCAACAGTTATTGACAGCCACAAGAATCTAGTGAAACACAGAGTATGTTGGGTTCAATCAAAATATAATTGGCAGTCAGTGCAACAACAGTGAACCTATAGCAATATCTACTTCCACCATAAAAGCATCAATTCAAACAACATTACAACAACAAGTAAGTAAAACATCATCTGTAAATTTTAAACTAGGAAATATAAAAGAAATACATTTTGATGAATTATTAGGAATTCATCCTAACAAAAACGGAAATTATTGGAAATTATGAAATTTTAGTAGTGATCACGAATTAAAGCTAGAATCGCTCTAAAACGATTTGGTACCCATCATTTCCTTAATCGACAATTGCTCTTTAATTGTGAATGAACAAAATAAATATTTCACACCACATATTGTTATTCGTAAGAATAACTTGAGCGAACCAATAACTCTGAAAAATGGAGTCAAGCTAGGATGAATACTATGCTATGGGATGAAGCTACAACTTTCCAATAGATATCAATTGACAGCTCACAAACAAGCTGGAAGATCTGGACTATTCAGAAGATATATACTTACTTGCATGCACTCACCAGAGTTTAAAAAGAAAAATTAAAGAACTGAAAGAATGGGGCTCCAAATATATATGAGTGAAAGGAGTGATGAGAATAAATACAACTTACACAAATAAATTACAATTGGAGATACACGAAGAGAAGATGTGGGAAACCACAATTACCTGGGGAAATTTGAATATATGCGATGATATAACAAAGAGGCTAATGGACATATAAATAAATAGCCAGAACAACAAAAATTAAAATATTTAATTCTGGAGTGAAATCAATTCTCAGGCATCTAAAATATCTTCACTTATAGAAAATCTTCTAGACACATGTGGATATGCAGATAAGAGAAAGAAATCAATATTTTAGATCAGTATAAGATAGGCCAAGAGTCTGCAACCCAAAAACACCTTGGGAAAAGCAATAGAAAAAGAAGTACAAAGAAAAGGGAAAATATGGGCAGAAATCATACCAACAGTCCAAAATAGAGTTAGACAGCATGGTTTTGTGGAAGCCTTATGTTCCTTAAAGGAGTAAAATAGGGAAAAATAAAAAAATTATCGGTAATTCATGAGTTATCTAACTTCAAACTACTAAGCTCAAGTATGATCTATTTTCCTATAAATATCACCCTTTCCCAACTTACCTATAAATTCAACCTATAAATGTTTGTTATCTATTTCATATAAGTGCAGTTTAATTAAAATTTAAATTTAATCTGAATCAAAATTTATTAACTATATATCTTATTGTATTCAAGAAATATCATTATTTTTATTTTGTTTTGATTATTTTTTTATTACTACTCGCCACTCGCTAGTCGCTGTTATTACTAAAGAATGTGATAAGAAACACCAAAACGACTTTTTTTTTCTCATTTTTTTTTTTTTCAAAGAATTTTTCCCCAAAAAAAAAAATTCCGGTATTTAAAATTTTTTTATTGAATACAATGTCTAAGCGAAGCTTAAAGATACTATTAAAACAAAAGCCAAAAAAAAAAATTGAAATGAATAGAAGAAAATAAGACAAAAAAAAAAACACAACAAAACACGGATGAATGAGTAATTACTTTTTATTAAGCAGCATCGTTTTATTGTGTAAACAGTAAATAAATACTATTAATAGACACATTAATTGTCAATAATTGGCTTACAAAGCCAAATTTCAGATCATACAAAAAAGTTCGAGTTAAAAAAATAAAAACAAAAAAAACTTAAGGTGTAATAAGAATAAAAAATTAAATAAAGATTACAAATGGTTTTTTAATTTGTTTTGCTATTAATTACTACTATATGTTACCTCACATGAAACTTAAGCATATGATGCGCCTAATTGTATGCAATATTTAATTTTAAATAATCAAGTTTTTGTATTAAATTGTTTTTGAAGTTTATTTAAAAAACTAAAACTCTTTTTAAATTAAACATTTATTATACGTGATTATACAAAACTATAACTAAAATAGAATTAATTATATTCAAATATATTTAAATTAATTAAATCATAAAAGAATTCTCATTTTTTTTTTTAAACTGGAAATATGTATACAATAGGTATCTAAAAAAAATTAATTTATTTTGCGAATATATAAACATTAAAAAAAAAATTGTTGAATTAAACTAGTTTTCATTTAATTTTGTAGAATACAAGTTATAAAGAAATGTTTTCTTGCTCTTCATTTTTTCAATGTTGTTTAGAAATTCTCCAAAAAATATTTATTATAAATATTCTTTTAAATATTTATCCAATAAAATAAACTTGTCTTGTCTGTTATTTTTATTTATTTATTTATATATTGTCACAATAATCGTGCGTATAAGCATCATGTAATGTTGCAAATGCAAGCACCACATAATTTGATATAATTTTATGCTAAATGTAATCAAAACATGTAAATAATTAAATCGTATAATCAAATATAATGACATGTATTAATTGTATTTGTTCCTAAATTCGTAAGATCATAACGCATTATTTTAAACACACGCCCATTCCTAATATGGATAAATGTACCGTTTCAGTTTTAAGAAAATAATTGTTAATCATGTGCTTTTCTAATTTTAATAAATCAATAAAGTTCTGGCGATCGAAGAAGAAAGTCAGTTTTATTAATTATTATATAAATATTATACATATCGTATAATGATAATGCAATATTTTAAAAACATTGATTATTAAGACAATTATGGGTAAGGATACTATTATTGTGTTATACCAATACTATTTATTTAATTACTTTATACTATTATTATATATGATCGTAAGGGGGATTTTCCTTGAAATATTACATATAATCAGATCGTGAATTACAACCTCCTCAGGAAGCGCACTTCCTCGTATCAAAAATACACCAGGTAAATACCTGTTGTCTGTTAAAATTTTCATAAAGGTTGTGATACATTTGAAATCACTTTTTAAAACAAAGTTCTTATAATTTGAAAAAAGTACCTAATATATACCTTTTTTATCATATTACAAGGCATCATTTTATCAAATAGTATTGCTATCATTTGAAATTTTAATATTTCTAAAGACTTCTTTAAATGTTGGATTGAATTAAAAGTTTAATAAATTTCAAAAATTGTGTATCTACAATATTATATAATTTTACAAAATAAAAATTAATCGAGTATAAAATAACATATGATTATTAATTATCAACTTATCACAAACTGCAAACCACAAAATAAAACTTTTCTTTCACTTGTAAAAAACTTTTAATCAAAACGATCTATTAGCTATAAATTTGGTAAAAATAAATAAAAGAAATTTTAAATTTTCCAACAATAAGAAAAAAGCTTAATAATCAAAATAAAAAAAAAAAAAACATTTTAATTTATTATTTTATATTTTTAATTTATGATCAAATTATATTAACCAAAAAAAAAAAATATTAATAAAAATTTTTTCAAAGAAAACCGAAAACTTACATTAATAACAAAATTTCAAAAAAAAAAAAATACTTCTTTACACTTTGGGGAAAAAAACCCCCTGTCACTTGAAAAAGCTTTTAGCAACTGAAAAAAATAATCAATTTAAGAATTAATATTTTTTTTGCAATAAATTCAGAAAATTAAATAAAATAAAATATAAATTAAATATTAAAAAAACAAAAAAGCCTGTATATATGTAAATTGAAATCATTTGAAAGTTGCATAGATCAGAGCAATGAATCCAATAGCCAGTCATAATGTAATTGATACACAATATAATTAAAAACCGAAAAAAAATTTACTTCTTATTTGTTCTTAATTATCAATGGAAATAAAAAATTTTTTATTTATTTTAATTTTTTTTTAATTAATTTATTCTTATACGTATTAATAGCCTCGAGTTTTACAAGTTTTAATGCATTTGTTTTGGAATTTCAGATCATAAAAGATTGTGGTAAAAATGTACATTTCTATTGCACATGTGATAAAAATTCTTTTAAAGGAATTTTAAGTAATCGTAAAATTTTGTACTTGAAAAGTATTCAATGTGAAACGAAGATACACATTTGAATAAATTAATAAATAGCATTCATCTTATAATGATATGCGCATGCAAATATAAATAACAGAAGAATTTGATATAAATCATATTAATTTAAAATAGATATAAAAATTGATAAAATTTTAATTGTTTTTCTTTTAATATAAAAATTGCATTCCTGAAAATTATTTTATTCATATATAATTATTACTGTTATATAAAATTATATATAATTCTTAGTAATAGAGTAATTTGGCAGTTGTAACATTTATAGGCGAAGGTTTTCTAGTACTTCAGTTTATATTAACAAAGATTATCAAAGTTACAGAGTCTTATTGCTCACCACCAACTTATCACTAATCAAATAATTTCATCTACTAATTTTTTTTGATAAACTTTTGTTGCACCAAAACCATATTTGACAACAAACCAGCAAAATTTGATTAGTAAAAACAGTCAATTATTAAAAAAAAAATGCTTATATGATTATAATAAGTTATAATAAGTGGTTGGTCTGACCCTGGTCTATATATAGTTTAAGGCAATTTACAAGTCATGAACACTTCATTGTAATAATTTATAAATCTTTTAAAGGCCATTTCAGAATACGAAACATGTTCCATGTATTATAACCTCTAGATCGCCTCGTTAACGCAACATTTCGAACTGGGTGGGTGAAATAAAGTCGAACTAAATAAAGTCGATTCGAATTTTTAACCAAAAATAATGGAAATAGAATCGAATAACCATTTCTATCTTATTTCCAAAAAAAAAGGTTCAAAAAATAAAGTCGAATACAAAAAAGCGAAATAAGGTCGAACTGACCAGTATATTCTATTTCAAATGAATAGTTCAAAAAAATAAACGGAAAAGGAACAACTGATTTTAAATCTAACCCTTACATCTCTAATTACAAATCTTGTATAATGAAGAGGGATACAAATAAAAAAGAGAAATACCCTGATTTCAAATCTAACTCTTACATCTCTAATTACAAATCTCGTATAACAGGTAGGGATACAAATATCCTGTAAAAGGGAAATACCCTGATGGGGTACAAACTTTTAAAAACAGAATTTCTGCTAAACTACTTTCAGAATAATTATTAACTAGAAGAGATTTTATAGTTGGTAATTAAATTTGGGTTACACCCTTTTCGTAGAATTTGCAAAATTAAAGTTTCAATATTTTGTTAAGTGAGGGATTTTAGGGTGGCAGCTTTTGAATGCCTTCTTGAGAATATATGTACGAAGAAACCCATAAGGAAGGGATTTGAGATTGTTTCAAAATTAGGGTATTCCATTTTTCCAGAATATTACCATATTTTTATACGCCAGATTAAAAATTATTGATTATTCAATTTTTGAATTGGATTTTTTTTAAATCATTTCGACTTTATTTCCATTTATTTAAGTTATTTAACATTTTTTTGGAAATTAGATAAAATTGCTAATTCAACTTTATTTTCTTTTGTTCCATTTCCTAAGTCCATTCGACTTTATTTTTACTTTCATATTTAAAAATATGAAAGAATTGCTAATTTTTTCGGAAATAAAATAGAATTCGACTTAATTCGATGGCAGTTTGACTTAATTTCTATTGTTTTTAGTAATAAAGTAGGTTTGACTTAATTTCGTTCGACTTTGTTTCATCCCTCCATTTCGGGCAAGTAAATCTGTATAAATATGCTACAAAAAAAGAAAATCAATAAAACACTTTTAATATTTACTTTTATAACCATATATTTTTATATATATACTTACATATATATTAATATATATGTATATTTTTTTTTTTCAAAATAAATTATAATTTAAATAAATAATTTATTCGCAACATTTATAAATGAATATATAATTTTTTTTAATTTTTATATTTTTTTTTTTTTGTTCCTCTTTTGCTCTTCTTTTTTCTCAAAATTTTTGTACATAATTGATCTAGTTATATATAAAATATATATAATATTTTTTTAACAATACATAAAATAAGAATATATAATATACAAAATATATCTTTAGGCATAATAAAATATATATATAAACAATTTTTGTATACAATTTTTCTTTACTTAAACAAAATTTAAAACTATTTTTTATTTATATATATATATATATATATATATATACTTAAAACTTATTATATAGAAACATACAAAATAAAATGGTTCATAGTATGTAAATATATACACACATATATATTTACATATAATATATATATATATAAATCAATAATGCATTATGCATTCCCACAAAAATAATTTGCAACCGCATTTTAAAATAATTTAAAATTGTCATCAGAACGTTTCCAACTTTTCAGTAAAATATATTCCAAGATCCAGAGTTCAGAACTGCACTCAAAAATGCTTGAAAATGGCAAAATATGCCTCCTCTATAAAAATTTATTTTTTTTGCAATAAATACAAATGTGCTGCACATTGAGCACACATGACAAATTATTGTCTCACCTTTCCTTTTTCAAAAAATTTGAAATCAAGGTTTAAAAAAAAATTATTTCAATTCAATTCAAAAAAAAAATACCAAAATATTAACAAAATTATGAAAAAAAAAATTTCTGGATTCGTACAAACAAAAATTTGATTCCTCAAAAACAAAATTTCATTAAAAGGTCAAATCTGTTTTTTGCCTCCAAAAATTTACATTTTTTTTTCAAATACTTCCAATTTTTCAAATTGTTTCATTTTCTATCTGAGCCTTTTTACACTTTTTTATCTTTATTTAAAAAGTGTAAAACATAATGTAAGACCAAATCATAACAATATTTATATTCAGACATATTTTCTACTAGCTGTGGTCTATGACGTCTTACAGTTTTAACAGCTTGAAAAACATCAACTTCACCATGTTGAATAACTTGTTCGATACATGCATTTGCGGCACAATATACACCAGCTCTACTTCTACCATTACTACAAGAAAAAACAAAAAGTTATTATATACTGTAAACAAATAGATTACAAATTAGAACTTACGGAGAAACAACACATATTGGACCATAATCTGTTTTGGCTCTCCATAATTCAACCATATTCATTAAAAATACTAAAGAATTTGTTGATGCTGGAACCTAAAAATATGCAAAAAAAAAAAATTAGAAAAAAAACAATTTAGTAATTAATAAAAAACAGACTTGTGAAAATAATGATTACTTTGTAATGTAATACTTGAAAATGATGATTACTTAATAATTGTATTCAAAAGTTTTAATTATCATAATAAACGTAGTACTTAATATATAATTCATATTAATCAGATTATTATAATATTTTGGATTACTTAAATATAATCTAAAAGTTATCTAGATTACTTCCTGATTACTTATTTCATTTGAATTTTTAATTTAAACTTTATCTGAAATTTGAATTAATTTCTAATTTATTTTTTTTCCTTTTATCTTTTTTCGTTTTTTTTCTCCAAATTATTTTGAATTAATCTGAAACTAATCCCCAGTGTTATAAAAGTAATGCAGATTATTCTGGGATTATTTTTAAATAATCGAAAAATAATCTGGAAGTAATCTCTAGATTACTTTTAGTAATCTAAATATTATAATAGATTAATAAGAATTAAAGATAATTTTTTGATTACTAATAATCGTAGTCAAATAATTTGAGTTCGGTTATTATAGTAATCGTAATGAAAACTTTTGACTACGATTATTAAGTAATCGTAATCTAGATATAATTATAATCAAAATTCGAAAAGTCTGAAGTTTTAGAAGTAATTGTAACACATACTTTGTGACCCATAGGCCAACATGTTAACTGAAAAAGTTGAACTGTTTTAGTTGGCGCTTTTACACCAGCCATCATTTCTGTTAAAGAAATAATCTAAAATAGAAAAAAAAAACAAATATATATTATATATAATAATCCACATATTTGTAATCATCAATTGGTAAATTCTATATACTAAAAATTTAAAACAAACCTTTTTATTAATTTTAAATTCCCATTGTTTTATATTTTGATAATGTTTAGCACTCGTTAAATGGACGGAAAATACCGGACCATATTTTTCTTCTTTAGATTTTTGAGGCCAAAATGCTGGAAATTGTACAGAATTGGGTGGCGGCTGACATAATACAACAACAGCTGAACATTCATGATCGTATACTAGAGACCAAAATTCTCCTAATGTATGCTTTAAAGGCCACTCAGTTACTATATATTCTCTGGGTTTTGTATACCCCTAAAAAATAGATTCAAATTAAAAAAGTCATAGTTGTAATAAAATTTAATCTTTATGTTATAATTGGGCTTACATCTACAAATATTGCGTTTATGTAATCTGTAAAAGCATTTCCTTGAAATGATATTAAGTAAGGTCTAAAATTATCAGCTACACATGAAAAATAAAAAAAAAAAACATTTTTTTAATAGTTTTTATATAAAAGTTTGAAATTAATTAAAAAAATTTTTAAAATTAAAATTGACACTTACGAGGCACACAAAGTACATCTCTGTTCTTTTCTCTATTATCGGCTCTATGACCACCGGCACAATCACCAATTGTAAACCTAAATGTAGAAAAAAGGAAAATAAATTTTTAATTAAAACTGAAAATATTTGTATATTCTAAGGAAGAACTATTCAATTTGATTGCTTTGGTACCTAGGAGTTTGTTTGCATATCTGTAAATATTCCATTTGATATTTATTCATTTTTGATGCTGTATCTTTTTTTGCTTTTAATTTTAAATTTTCTGATAGATCTGCAACTGGAAACCAACTTTTACCGCATACAACATGTTCTTCTAATGTATCATAAACAAATTTATATTGATCCTAAAATTAAAAACCAATGATTAATTAATTTTGAAAATTTTGAATAAAAAGTAAGACTAACTATAGTTTCAATTAAATTTTTACGAGATTGACGCAATTTTTTAAAATAACCAAATACATGAAAACAATCTTCTTCTTCGGCAAGTTCTAAATTTGCATCAATTGCAAGAAATACTCCTGATCTACCACCACCATCACTGCAAAATTTAATTAAAAATATTCAAATCATTTATTTAATACTCTAAAATTATTTTAATTAAAAGTACTATATGGCTTATAACTCACTTGCAATGAACTAAAATTGGACCAACTGAATTTGATCTAATTACAGTACCAACAACTGATCGTATTCTTCTTCTAAATTCTAAAACAGCATTTGAAAATGGACATGTATGCGAATGCCATTCAGTATAATGAAATTGTAATATTAATCTTTCTTCTAATAAAGCCTTAAAAAATATAAATTTAAAAATTTATTTAAAATACAATTTTAAACTCAATATTAAATTAATTAAATTATATTTAATATTTATTTTAATTAATAATAACTTACACCATTTTCTGTCATATATAATCTAAAATGTCTAATATGAAAATTAGCTAATTGTTCCTCTTTTACCATATGGACGTTAACTTCACCATAAACTTCATGAGTTTCAGCATTTGGTGGCCAATACTGGACACACATAACCTATAAAATACACATTTAAATGTAATTTTAATAAACAAATTCCAAAATATATTTAGCACTTTTAAAAATATTCTGTACCTTAGTAAAATCAAAAGTTTTTGTTAACATAACAATGGCACTAACATTTTCTTGCCAAAGTAATCTCCAAAAATCATTAACAGTTTCTTCTGTTGGTCCTTGTGTAACAATATAGGCATTTGGTTTTAATAAACTCTAAAATATAAAAGAAAATTTTAAATTGGTTTTAAATAATTCAAATTACGGTTACTATCAAATGCCTGTATTTCTTTTGACTGTATTATCATTTGTCTGCGTTTTTATTTGCCTTTATACACACGAGGCACACAAAGTACATCTCTGTTGTTTTCTCTATTATCGGCTCTATGACCACCGACTCAAACTTTAAATATTCTTATTTTAAATTGTAAACATATTATAAATATTCTGTAAAAGGCGTATAAGCCAGCTTTTGCAAAATACAAGCAAATGAAATACAGGCAAATGATATTACGGGTAAATTAAATACAGGCGAATGACTAATTTGTTTAAAGCCTCCCTTATACAACGTTATTAAATCATGATTAGAGATTTTTAATTATAATAATTATTATTATAAATAAATATAACTTACATCGACATAGGATGCATTAACATAATCGGAATCTGGAATATTTGGAATTTTCCTTAAAACAACACGGTTATAATCATATGGAACACATTTTTGATACTGATTTTTTATTTGATTATTTTTTCTCATTGCATGTCTACAAGTATTATTATCCGGTTTTGTAGCAATCTAAAATTTAGTAATAAATAATATTAATATAATAATTAAAATAAAAATATATTTAAAATAGCCACTAAGTATACCTGATATTCTAATTTAAAAAGTACTGGAAATTTTCGTCTCTGTTCACATAATTTTAAAAAATGTTTCAAATCAACTGGTCTATCTGGCATTGCCATTGAAAGAGCATTTTTTTCTAAAAAACATATAATATTATAATTAGTTTATTTATAGAAATCGATTAAAAATTAAATAAATCTTTTAATTCGATTAATTTTTTTAATATATGAAATATACTTTAAATATACCTTTAACTTCTACTTGGACCTTATCTGGAAAGAATTAAATAAAAAAAAAGATTTATTAAAACATTAAAATACTAGTTGTCTAGAGCTTTGTAGTCTAAGTCCAGTTGAAGTTAAAAGCCAAAATGGTATCTGGGTTTAATTTTCGACTCAAATCAACTACTATTCGCCATTGGGTTCAAATTAATTGCTTACTCATTAATTAATAAAGAAATAAATAAAACACGAGTAGTTTCCTTTTGATTGAGTACTCAATCGAGAACTAGCACTGAAGAAGTCTGCTTTGTAAAAATAAACAATTTTACTGAAATTAAAATGAAACTACTCGTTCTTTTATTGAGGTCGGTTTTAATAACAAGAATATAATATATTTCCCCCTGTTTCAACATATGTACCTTTGATAAGCTTATGAGCCTTTCAGTTGAACAGTTGAGCACTAAGAAAAAAAATAGGGCAGGGGTTGATAGAGGGGTTATAAATGAAGAAAAATGAAGCAAAACGTATCAAATACTATTATTAACTGAAATCTCATATTAAGAGCTTTAAAATGATGTTCATATAACTTGTTTTCAGCGCTAACTGTTCAAAATTTGTAATAAACAGTTCAAACTTCCCGCATTTGAAGCTTTATAGCTTGAGAGGCAATATAGACCCTTCCCTCTTGTGCAAGATTTTTTTTATATGTTTGGTCCCGCCTGGAATGAATTTTTTTTGTTAGTCTAAGGTCTGTGGACCACTGAGCTCTGACCATGCTATTTAATTACATATATTTAAGACAAATAGTTATAAATACCTATTGAAATCAATCCACTATTAAGCATACTTAATTTTATTGTACTCGGTATTGAAACTAGACTTGCCGTATGTGTACTATTTTTAGTTTTATTTTTTTCAACATCTGCATATCTTGTCGTCGACCTAAAATAAATAAAAATTAAAATTAAAATTTTATTAATTATATTAATAATTAAATTATTATATTATTCTAAATATAATTTGATTTGATAAATGATTTATTATAGGTTTCAATATAAAATAAAAAAAACTGACCGCATATCACATAATAATTTTTAAAAATAGTTTTTGAAATTAAGATAAAATTTTGTTAATCATCTAAGAAACATTACCCTTAAAATAAAAATATACTACTAAAACATTTAAAATAAAAATTTCAAAGATAATGAATGAAAAATTCAAAAAATTTTTTAAATATAAACATAAAACGAATAAGTAAACAGTGACGAATATATAAATTTTTAGGTAATGAATGATCTATCACTCATTACAATTTTTAGTCATCATAAAGTTGAAATTTTTAAATATGAATATAGGAAAATGGACTGATTAATTTATTTAAATTAATAATGCTTTGATCCCTTTACATAATTAAATGTTTTAAAAACGTGCATGAAACTTGTTCTAAGGTATTTAGTTCTAAAGAAGACTAGATATAGAGTCAGGTTTCAGAACGTCACAGAAGAAGTCTAAAACATAAAATTGAAAGACTGAAAATATAAACTACAAGTTTAGGATTTAATGGCATTCAGGATTTTATAGCAAAGTGTTATTTATATTTATAAATACGTAATAGAAGTTAATGTCTGAAATTTGAAAGCAATTTGGTATTTCTTGAACGAAAGGTCAGAATAGTTGTAAATTGCCATACAATTTGTTTTTTTTTAAGCATAACTCATAAGGGTCTTTTTTTTGTTTTTGCTTCAATTTGGCATCTCACACGGTTTCCTGCTGCTGTTGTATTCATCCATGTGAATAGGCTGAGCTCGCTTATTATGGTGCGCCTCAATGTGTTATTTAGACGCACGCGTCTTCTGCTTCCTTAGGGATTCCACTCCAAGGCCATACGGTTTATGTTGTTTTGGAGTTTTCTTAGCGTATGGCTTATCCACCTTTTATTTTTTCTTTCTTAGTTACCTTTGTATGGGTTCTTCTCCTGTAAGTCTCCATAGGTCTTCGTTGCTTATTCCGATAGGCCAGAATATTCTACATATTATGCACAAACAGAGGTTAATGAAGATCTGTAGCTGCTGAATGATTGTGTTGGATATCATCCATATTTAGCTACCGTATATTAGTACGGTTTTTACACAAGCATTGAAGATCCTTAGTTTTGATTTCCTAAATATTTGGGTGTTTTTCCATACTGGGTACAAACGTCCGAATGATGCACTTGCCTTGTTGAGTCTGTTGTTCACGTCTGCCTTCGTTAACCTTGCGTACTATAGAAGTACTAACTATGTCATCTACACTGTCAAGGTCTTTTAGGTGACGAGTGAAGTTCCATCAGGGTTTAACAAGGATCTAATATATACCTGAAGTAAGTTGTCAGAAATTTCTGACAATTTGATTGTGCTATAGCAAGACAAGTTCGTGAAACTGCTTTAAAGCATATACGATATTTATTCTTAAATTTGTTTAATCTGATTTGAGAAGCTAGCAATCAATTTTAAGTTAAATAATTAACCTAATATTGTAAATGAAGAATGTTAAAATATTTATTTCATTTTGTAAAACTGTTTCCAATTTAAAATGAATTACAATAAACTTAAATCTCAAAAATTTTTAAAATAATAAAAATTAATTTCTTTATATCAAATAATATTATGTTTACAATAGGTTTGAAGCGAGTATCCTTGAGTTGACACATGTCTACTCTACTATCTTTACTTTTTTTAATCTAATTTGATTTACATATATATATATATATATATATATACAATAAAACAAACCAAACTTATTCAGAAATATTTTGATTAAAATACTAAGTATATACTGATGTATAGATACTGGATATACATTAGTTTTATACAATAAATCCAATATATATATGTATGTATATGTATATTATATTCTATAATCAAATAACTTTTTATAATAAAACTATACACAATCAATCTTTCATTTTTTTTTTATTTTCAGATTGAAAAAACAATAAATTTTTTTAACGAAAATGTGCAAGGTTGAAAGGTCACCAAAGAAGGTGGTGGTAGGATATCGAAACAAATAACATATATTAGATTAAATGTAGAGGGTATGGGATGTTTCTAACATTTTTTTTTTTTAAATGGATAAGATAATGATATTTGCTTATGTATATATGAAACACAATATACATATACATATACATACATATACACGAACAACTTGACAACAAATATAAAAAACTTGAACAACTAATAAAACTGATTCTGGAACACAATAGTTTAATATAATTTATATATACATATTTTATTTTTTTTTGTATATAAAAAATAAATTTTTGAGAAATTGAATTTTTTAGGGAATCCTTAAATGGCTGAAAAATAATATCAACTATACGAGTATACATAATAGTTTTAATATTTTATAATTTGTTTTTTTTTTTTTCAATATTATTCCAAATTAAATTTATCTTAAATTTTAAAAATGAAATTGCTCATTTTTTTCAAATCAATTTGGTCCTTTTTCAAAAATCTCCGCCGTATCTTATGTGACCTAGAAGTCGAACTTACATAATTTGAAAAGCCTCAAAAGTCCCCAATTCTCTCACTGAAACTAAAATAACTAAAAAACACAATTCCGAAAAAATTCCACCTAAACTTTGGGAACATTTTTTTTAGGGCCGGCTTAAGAGTCAAACTTTTTAATTTTTTTAAAAAATTCATTTAAAAAAGGACCAAGTTCATGTGAAAAAAATTATTGAATATATTGAATTGAATTCAAAAGTAAACTCCCTTTGCATAAAAATTTTACTGGCAAACTCCGGTCAGATATACTATAGTAATAATAACTAACACTTTTCTTATACAAAGCTTAAATAGCTTAATAGATGCCCTATTCAAATATGATAAAAAATATTGAATGAAAAAATTATCAAAATAAATCAAGAAGAACTTTGGAAAACATACGAACGTTGTTAGTACTTTTATATACAAAAATTAAAGTCTGATTTACTATTATATAATAATAGTTGTGTTTAAACAAATATTTTATATGAAAAGTTATACTAATTTTTAATTAATTAATATCTTAAGATTTTTTTAAACCCCTTATCTTGAAATATTTTAGTTCCTTAGACTTTCTTAAGATTTGGCCGATAGCTCAGTGGTTAAAGTGGCTTTTCAAAAAGTCTCGGGTTCAATCCCTAATCGAATCAAATCTAATAAAAAACATAATGTATATTTTAATAGTTTAATAAGAAGTCCAAATTCCAAATAGGCAAAGGAAATATTTACTATTGTCTGGTACTATAAATAAATGAATAAATAAAATAAAACCTCCTTAAGCACATCATATTTCATCCACATTATGTCATTATTTTTATCTGATATTACACATCAGTATTTCGAATGAATAAGCATGTATTCTGGATAACTGAATAACCGTGTATTATGTACTCGTATATGTGTTCTATCCAAAATGGGATATTAAAAGATTTTTAACCTACCCTTCCCATCTAATCAAACACCAGTTCGACCCTTGTAAACCTTCTTAAATATCACATATAACACATTTAAAAATAACACATTTCGTTTTTCCTGTATAACCCTTTATGTTATGTTTTTGGAGGAAAATGTAATATTAAAAGTTTATAACCCCCTCTTTTTATTTAACTCCAGTTACTTGGGCATATACAAAACATATACATAAACATAAACATATACATATACAATACAAAACAATAAAACTCATTATTTATTAATTAAAAAATAATTAATTATTCATATAATTGCTTTAAAAAACAAAATTTTTAATTAATACCTAATTTGAAAAATTTGTTTGTAAAATAAAAAAAAAAAAAAAAAAAACAAAAATAAAAAAAACTTGGTTAAAAATTTCTTTTAAAATTTTTTTCAAAATAATTTTCCAATTATAAGAATTTTCTTTTTTTTTATTTTGCTGACGTATTTATCATATTTCAAAAAAAATTTGTTATTTTTTCTATATAATGATTTTTCAAAAACATAATGAGAATAAATTTGTTTTTTTGTATCTAGATAATAAATATTATATATACAGGGTGTCCGGGACTCAAGTACGCGCACTACACTCAGGTATTGGGGGCATTAAAACAAACAAAAAATTGTACTGGAGGGGGGAGAGGTCTATTGTGTTGTGGACCTTTTCGAGATATGAGGGATTAAAGATTTAAGGAGACTTTTCATAAAAAAATCAATAACTTTTGAACAGCTTACTGTAGAGAGATAAAAAAAAATCCATTTTGTAGAGTAAGTTGTAAGTTGCTTTAATTTGTGGATTTAATTTTGTAATGATCCCCATATACCCAACAGTTACAAAGTTATGAAGGTTCAAAATGATTTAAAATGAAAAAATTATGTTTCAAACTCTATTTTCTTTTGAAGCACACTGTATTTGAGGTACTTTTTCAAACCCTATAATTGGTACATAATAACTTTTTCTCTATCTCTAACCATTTTTGATATGAAGAATAGAAAAGTGTGCTATTTTCAATCGGTTCAAACAGAAAAATTATGAAATTTTTTTTTATCTATTTATTTTTTCATTAATATTTTATAAAAAATTTTAAATCATTTTGAACCTTCATATCTTTGTAACTGTTGGGTATATGGGGATTATTGGTACACAAACATTAAAGCTGATAAGTGACAACTAACTCTACACAATGGATTTTTTTTATCTCTTTACAGGAAGCTGTTCAAAAGTTATTGATTTTTTTATGAAAAGTCTCCTTAAATCTTTAATCCCTCATATCTCGAAAAGGGTTCACAATAGACCCCCCCCCCCCCTCCAGTACAATTTTTTGTTTGTTTTAATGCCCTCAATCACTGAGTGTAGTGCGCATACTTGAGTCCCGGACACCCTGTATATAGATATTATGTATTTAAACAAAATATTTGTATATAAAGATTTAAAATAATAAAATAATAAGTTTTATTGTATAAATATACATTGTATCTTAAAAAAATAAAAAAAAAAATAAAAAAAAAAAAAACATCCGTTTAAATTTATTAAATATTTAAAATAATACAAAATATAGAAAACCAAAAAATGTATTTGTTGTTTTTTTGAATCAAATTTCTATAAACAATCGTAAAAAAAAGATTTTAAAAAAATTCAAATATACATAAAATTTTTTGAATAACAAAAATGATACAAAATTTCTTTTTTAATTTTAAATATCCATATACATATATTTATATGTATACAAATATGATAAATATACAATATATAATCTTATATATTTTATTATATATTATGTATAGAAACTAAATGGATTTTTTATTTTTTTTATAAAAATTGTGTATAATAAAAATTCTTTTAATGCGATTTTTTTGTTTGTTTGAATTGCGATTTTTTGCAAAACCAGAAAGTTCGAAAAACAATATAATGTTCGTTGAATTTAATTTCCAGTTAAAATCCTTGAACTCAAATCTTTTTATCCTTTAAACCCTGAGAACACAGAAGTAGTTCAGAAGGACTGAATAGAAGTACTTCTTTTCTACTGAATTTAATATGAATGGTGGGAAAATATTCATCAGTTTTGCACTAATACATTGAAAATTTTTCTACTTTTTTTTAGCACTTTTTCAGTAATTTTTCACTGGTGAATGGAAGCAGTTTTTCAGTACTTTTTCAGTGATGATAAATGGAAGTAGTTCTTTCAAATACTTTTTCAGTGATAATTAGACGTTCTCTTTTTCTACTGAATTTAATATGAATGGTCGAAAAATTTTCTTCAGTGCTGTACTAATACATTGAAAGTTTTTCTTATTCATTTCAGCATTTCTTTTCAGTACTTTTTCAGTGGTGAATGGAAGTAATTTTTCAACACTTTTTCAGTTGTGAATGAAAGTAGTTCTTTTAGCACTTTTTCAGTGGTGACTGGAAGTAATTTTTCAATCCTTTTTCAGTAATGATAAATAGAAGTAATTCTTTAATTAAATTCTTTTTCAGTTGCGAATATAAGTAGTTTTCTCAGTTCTGTTTCAGTAATAAACTAATATTCCCTTATAATCCGGATTCCGTAGTTACGACATTGTCATTGACAAAAAAATTGTCTTTGAATAGGTAATTTTAAATGCCAATTATTCAGTACTAAAGAAGTAGTGAATCACTACTGAAGTTCCTCGAAATGAATGAAACAAGAATTCGTTACTCTCGTACTCTCTATGACTCTTCGTTACTCTCTATATCAATCTCTTTTTATACCTAATAGAGAGTTACTTTAATCCATCATTAACAATTAAATTTTTTTTGGAGTTAAAACTTAAATGACAGAAGATGTTATTATTAAAAGTAAGCGTTAAAAAATTTTGAATAAAAAAAAATACCAAATTGTAAATGCTGAACTCAGGTTATCAGGGATGGAATATTAATATATAATATATGAATTAAAATATACCCCCAAAGATACGTTACAAATAATTTAAAATAAAATCAAACAAAGGAAGTTGTATAGAATTTGAGAATTATAGAATAGAATTTTTAAAACAATATAGAAGAGGATATTATTTTAAGTGACCTTAATAACACTTATATATACAGATGTACATCAGATCAAAGAAATATATTTCTATAGAATATATTTCATTCATAATTATATGAATGAAACAGAAATTTTATATAAATATACATATATTTGGGGGAAAAAAATATGTGAGTCATAAAAACATTTTAGTATTCTTTCAAATTATCAAAAAAATTTTTTTTTAAATTTATAACTGTTAGTCAATCTGTTTACTTAAGTGTTTCCGGTGGAAAAACTCTTATAATAAAAAAAAAATCAATTTTTTTTATAATGTACATTTAAGGAATTGTATATATAAAATTATCTACTCGTACTTAAGATATTTTCGATTTAATGATTTTTTTTCCTAAATTTTTATGCGTCATATAAAATATCTATTTGTATATTAAAATTAAAAATATTCTATACACAAACCCTATATATGCATATATAGTACAGTTTTAAATATCTAGTACATACTTGTGAGGAAATTTTTCAGGATCAATTCAATTATTAATAAGATTATTATTTACCAAAAGTATTTTCACTTCTTTGGTATTGCCGTCAATCGAACTTGGGTTACCTCTAGTTTTGAAATATAACTTTGGGTGGAGGGGGGTCGTTCTAGTCAGTCAAATCTCACACTAGCAGTGGAGTATGGTTTTCC
>OY720442.1:127255485-127298414 GCA_963082915.1 Dolichopus griseipennis
TTGTATATATGTATAAAAAATTATGTACTCGTACTTAAGATATTTTTGATTTAATGATTTTTTTTTCCTGAAATTTAATGCGTCATATAAAATATCCACTTGTATTAAAATAAAAGTATTCAATATTCAAACCCTCTAAATGCATATATAGTACAATTTTAAATATCTAGTACAAACTTGTGAGTAAATTTGTCAAAATCAATTCAATTATTAATAAGATTATTATTTACCAAAAGTATTTTCACTTCTTTGGTATTGCCGTCAATCGAACTTGGGTACCTCTAGTTTTGAAATATAACTTTGGGTGCAGGAGGGTCGTTTTAGTCAGTCAAATCTCACACTAGCAGTGGAGTATGGTTTTTCAGGTGCCTTTGGAAGGTGCCTTTCTCCTTCTTTATGAAAAAAAATAAATCTACACGATAAACACCTGTGATACTAAATTATAAACTCAAATGTGAAAATTTAAAAGTTTTTTTAATTTATTTGAAATATAATTAGTGAACAACTTTTATAACATACTCGTAAATATGCAATAAATAATGAAATATGAAATTTTAAATCGTCATAAATTACTTAAATTCAGAGTAATAAAAACATACAAAAATCTTTATATTTTTCGCTTTTATTGATACAAAATTTAAACAAATCCTTATTAAGATTATATTATGCTTGCCACTCGATGCTACTGTAGGTAATAATGAATGCCAAATGTTTTAAATTTAAATTTATAAAAATCACAAAATTTCAGAAAAAAAAATATTGCGTTGTCTACGTGATGAGGTCAAGGCTATAGCAAGGAGTTCAATAATTAGCGAGTTGAATACTAAAATAGATCAAAGGACGAAAATTATTATCATATTATCTTTAATTAAACATATATAAAAATTTGAGGTTATAAACTTGTTCTCTAAATAAATCATAAATCCAATTAGAATAAGTAAATATTATCAGATATAACGTGATTTTTTCAAAGCTCTATTGCTTTTTAAAAATTTTTTATTAATCTTGCCTTTTTGCTCAATACAAATTTTTTTAATCGTTTTTATTCAGCAAAATAAGATTCCCGATGAGCTAGAGCCTTGAAACTTCGGAATATAGCTCAGAACGGCGGATGACAATAAAATGGGAAATAGCATTCATGTCATTCTAACACCGTTATGTATATCATTTCTAATATTTCTTTTTACTTTGCCACTCATTTAAGGAGTATAGTACATTCACCAAGTCTATTTAGACTAGGCTTTAGTTTCTTTAATCGTTATATTCACTAAGCCGTTGATTACTCGACTATAGCTATTGGGTATAAAACTATGAATACACAAATGTTACTTTAGTGCGACACTTATTATCTTGCACAAGAGTTATTTATATATGTATTTTTGTTTAATCTTATCTTATATAACGATATTAACTATTACGATATAATTATACAATTTTACGATATTTTTTTTATTAGATATGATCTGACCGGGGTTTTCAACCCAAGACCTTCCGCATGAAAGGCTATTTTAATAATTTATAAGTAATATTATTTTATTTGGATTATGTTGTATATTCAGCAAAGGGAGTTTTGTAAGGGAACCGAAACCGGACCCCCTAATTGAGGAGGCCTTTTAATAAACCAAATGCTTACCCACTAAATCACAGGGACCCCTCCTAATCAATAATTAACTTGCTTAGCTTTTTTGTTTCTTTTATATAACCGTATCGAATTTTTTGAAATATTTTACTGAATTCACAATTTTTGCATAGTTTTAGGGTGTAATAATATGAAAATAATATGAAAATTAATTTAAAAACCAATTATAATTTATAACATGACTAAAATGAAGGACAAATTTCCCCATAGCTCCATGTACAGTTAATTGAATCCATTGCCTTGAAAATCAGTGATTATGAATATTTAATATTTATGAAAATACGTATGTAAGATTTATTAACTTAAAATCATTTAAAATTAAATTTTATTTACTTACATTTTTGTAGGTATTTTATGTAAAAGTTGTTATAAAATATATTGATTTTTTTTAAGCACTTATATTATATAAATATACTTATATATATGTATAAAACTTTTATCTACTACAAACCACCCTCAATTAATATTTGTTCACTTTTATTCTGTATATATTCTATAGTATTTTATTCTTTAGGTGCACATGAACTCATTACAAATTATTATTACACATGCTTTACAAAAAAAATTGTAAACATTCTATTTATTATTTAAAAAAAAATATATATATATTATTATATAGGTACATATCATGTAATATATTGTATATATAAAATGCATACGTATATATATATATTCTTATATGTATTACAAATTACAATATTGTATTTTTTTTATTCACAAAAAATTTAAAAAAAAAAAAAAAAGGAAATAATAAAAATGAAAATCAAAATAAAATGTTCTGTAATTTGAATTAAAATATGTATAAAATAAAAAAAAAATATTAATAAAAATAGCACATTAGTTAATTCAAATAATATCTATATAATATAATAGATAGATAGATATTAGAGTAGATAGTAAGTAATAATACATAATCAAAATACAATTGATAAAATCTATGTACAATACAAATTTTATTGTGTTGTACGTACAATACAATTATTTGTCGTATACATTTGTATACAAATGTCAAATTTTTGACAATCAGATATTTTCACACATTTTATTTTAAAAGTGACTGGCTGACAATTTTAAAACAATTGAAGATACCGCCGAATGCCAATATACAAATTAAATTGGGTTATTCATAAAAATAAAAAAAAAAGGTTTATTTTTATTTTAAGTGTTTTTTTTTATTCACTTTTTTTTTTTAATTTTATCAATTTAAAAACTAAATCAGGTGACTATTAACTAAATATTTAAAAAAATGCACTAAATTAAAATTGGTTTTTTTTTTTTAAATTTAATTTGATCTCTTATTTTAAATGTTTATTCATGTTATATATATATATTTATATATATATATATATATTATATTTATATATATATATTACTTATTAATATATTATATATATATATATATATATATATAAATATAGGACGTAATGAAACAACAATTATGTACTTTAATAAAATGCATAACATACTTAACATAACAATTAATATATGTATATATATAAATATATATAGATACGCTGTCAGCCAGTGTTTTTATTAAGAATACAATACAAGAAAAACAAATTGAAAATAATAATAAAAGAAAAACAACAACCTTCTCAATGAAATTTTTATTTTCATTTATAGAATAATATAAGAATTATATATTTAATATATATATATAAATACGTACATTATATACATATAGGTATGTATGTAAAATATTATAATAAAAATAAAAAAAAAAAAAAAATTAAAAAAAAAAATAATATTTGTGAGATAAATTTTTAAAAACGCTATTTATATTTTTTTATAGGTACCTAGATCTATGTCGTTTTTGACTTCCAGTTTGACTGTTATCCATTTCATTTACTTTACTTAAGGCCATTTTTTTATTTTTTTTTTATTTAATTAACTGATTTTCCTGTGTTTATATTATTTTTTTTAATGTAATATTATTTATTTATATATAATAATATTAATATAAATATATATTAAATTTTTTTATATATATATAATATGTATACATTAATTTATAATCAATATATAACAATAATTTGTGAAATATTTTAATTTTATTTTTTTTAATTAGTTTATTTAGTTTTCTATTAATTTTTTAAGAGAAAAGTTTTATTAAAGTTTTTTTTTTTTTTTTTGTAATTAATTTTAATTAATTGATTAATTAACCCATTATAATTAAAAAAAAAATTCTTTTATAAATTCTATATTATATGTTTAATGTTTTATAAAAATAATTCACAATAAAAATATAAAATTTTTTTTTTTGAAGTATTAGATATCTATTATAGCTCTAAATATGTTTTTTAAATATATATTTTATATATATTTTTCTTTTTATATATATTTAATATTAATTTTAAAACTATGTTTTAATTTTTAATATTTTTCATAATATAATATATTATATAGAATTAAATTTTATTTAATATAATATTAATAATTTTTTTTTTTATTTTTAGTAAAATTTATTTATTTATCTAAATAATTGGCACTTAAATAATATAAAATAAAATTCGAAAAATTTCAAAAGACACCATTATTAGGATTTAATAATATATATATATGTATATATATAATTTAAAAAAAGTTAACATTGAACTTAATTATTTTTACTTATTAATATATAGGTTTTTTTTTGTTTTTTTTTTTTAAATATTAAATTAGTGTCTTTTTAATATACCAAAAATATATATATATATAATTTAAAATATTATGTTATATACTCGTATATACGGATTTGTTAACTTAATTTTTCGCCATAAAAAGACAATAAAAAATTTTGAAATATTTTTTCCTTTTATAAATTTTTTATTTTAAAATTTATTTTTTTTTTTTTTTTTTTTTAATTATTTAATAATACTGGCAATAATAGCACTTTAAATTGTTAAAATTTTTAATTAATTGTATTAAAGTTTGTGTGTTTTATATTTTTTTTTTTTTGTTTTCAAGTTTTATAATTTTATATATAAAAATTTAAAAAAAAAAAATAAAAAAAAAAAGAAAAAAAGTTTATAAAAATATTTTTAAATTTTTTATTTAAATTCTTTAATTCTCATAGCACACACGACCTGCGAAACTTCAACTAAAATACAGATTCTTTTGCATCTCATCAAAAAACAAAAAGTGTGTATATATTTATAAAGAAAAATTTTCTGAATTTTCATTATAAATGTGTATGTATTTTAAATAGAAAGGAAAATTTTTTAACAAAAAAAAGGAAATATAAGTAATACTGTCTACTGTGAGATATTTAAATAATTTTTTTTTATTTCAATTCAATTTGTAATCCAAGTAATTTAATCAATATAGCATTCAATTTTCGGATTGCGCCAAGAATATATGATTTTAAATACTTTTTCAAATACGATATAATTTCTCCATATTTGCAAACTTGATATTAATAATTACAATCATCATCATCAGTAGCGCTACAGTCCTGTGTGGACCTTGGCTTCCTTCACAATTCTTCTCCAGATATCTCTATCTCTTACAGCATCTCTCCAATTTCTGACTTCGATTGTGTTTAAGTCTTCATTCACATCGTCCAACCATCTTTTCCGTGGTCGCCCTCTAGCCCTTGTGCCACTCAGTTGCCCATTTAATAATTTTTTTTGCATACGGTTGTCGTCCATTCTTTGTACATGGCCTATCCATCTAATTCTTTGCGATTTTATAAATTTCACAATGTCCGCATTATTAATTATATCATTCAGTTCTGCATTTGTTCTAATTCTATAATTATTTTCGTCTATTCTGATAGGTCCATAGATTTTTCTCAATATTTTTCTTTCAAATATTCTTAAGGCGTTTTCATCTTGCATCGTCATAGTCCAGCTTTCTGAGCCATATGTCACAACAGGCCTTATAATAGATTTATATATTGTCATTTTCGCCTTCCTTGATAAGATTCTTGATCTTAACATTTTTGCATTAGTAAAATAACATTTGTATCCTGCTTGTATTTTTTCTTGAATGCAGGTGCTCGTTAGGTTATTGCTACTGATCTGGGCACCTAAGTAACAAAATTGCTTCACCCCTTCAAAATTATAGTCTCCTATTTGGAAATTTTGTCGGCTTCTACTTGTTTCCCTTCTGGACATTGTCATGAATTTAGTTTTATTTTCATTGATTTTAAGTCCTACTTTTTCAGCGTTCTGTTCTAAGATAATGAAATTCTCTCTCAAATCATCTTCTCTTTTAGCAATCAGGGCTATGTCATCAGCGTATGCATTTATTTGTATCGATTTTGTCAAGATGGTTTTGTTTTTCTCGACACGTTCCATCACCGATTCCAATCTCATATTAAAAAGCAGCGTTGATAACGAGTCTCCTTGTCTTACTCCACTATTTATTATAAATTCTTCGGAGGTGTTACTATTTATACTGACTTTGGCTTTAGTATTTCTTAAGCTAAGTTGTACAAGTCTTATTAATTTAGGTGGTACCCCAAATTTTTCTAATGCTTCGAAAATAGTGCTTCTATTTATTTTGTCAAATGCTTGCATGAAATCAATAAATATCATGTATAAATCAGTCTTGAATTCGTAGCATTTTTCCATAGCTTGTCTTACTGCAAATATAGAATCACAGGTTGAACGATTTGGTCGAAAGCCCGATTGGTACTCCCCTAGTCTTTCTTCTGCATATACATTGAGCCTTGCATGTAACATATTTGAAAATATCTTGTAGGCTACATTGAGTAGCGTTATTGGTCTATAGTTTTTACATGCTAATTTGTCGCCCTTCTTATAAACAGGGTTGATGATTCCGACATTCCAAGATGCTGGCATTACCTCATCTTCCCATACTTTAGTAATTAATTTATATAATAATTACAATATGATATTTAATTGTTATTCCAAAAAAAAAACAAGGTATTTATTTAATTATTTATGCAGTTATATAAGTATGCCTTTCTTTTTCTGGTGTGGCTGATATAATACAGGGTGGCGGAAAACTACCGATATGGTTTGAATGTTTAATAACTTTTTAAATTTATTTATATTTTTTATTTTTATTTCAGAATTTTGTGAAGAAAACGTGGGGAATTGAAAATGGAACAGTACACAACAGAACAGCGATTAACAATTGTTGAATTTTATTTTGAAAATCTAATGTTGAATTTAATTTTGAAATATTAATTTGATAATGAGCGATGAAGCCCGTTTCCAATTGAATGCTTTCGTAAACAAGCAAAATTGCAGGATAAAGGCAACGGAGAATCCAAGAACAGTTCATCAGCTACAATTACACCCACTTAGGTGTACTGTTTGATGCGGCATATTGTCTGAAAGGATCATTAGTCCATATTTCTTTGAAAATAAACATGGCGCCTTAGTTACGATTACTGGTGCTGAATATCGAACGATGCTGTTTTTGGAGGCCAGCTATAGAAAACCATCTACAGTTGTGGTTCCAACAAGATGGAGCCACAGCCCAAACTACAAGGGACACAATGGCTCTGTTACGGGACCACTTTGGCGAACGCATTATTTCGCGCAGAAGCGATTTGAATTGGCTCCACGTTCACCGGATTTAATGGCGCCAGACTGTTTTCTTTGCGGTTATTTGAAAGAAAGGGTACACGTAACAAGCCAGCGACCATACCAAAACTAAAACAAAACATTCGCAATTCAAGCCATAACACCGGAAATTTTACGAAAAATTATGGAAAATGTACTGGAAAGAGCACGAATGTGCGAAGCCGAAAATGGTTGCGGGATACAATTTTTCATACTTAAACTAAAAATATTCGCATTTAATATACTGTATAACAAAAATGTAATAATAATTAACCATTAAATAAAAAAGTTATTAAACATTCAAACCATATCGGTCGTTTTGCGCCACCCTGTATATACATATTAATTTACAAAATAATATTTTGATTTATTTATTTAATTATTATTGAATTACTATATGTTTTTAAAGCACTATATGTTTTTTTCGCAACATAAGACTTTTGGCTAAAGTTGTTAAAAATTACATACTTTGACATCATGTTCCGTTTTTTATGTTAACAGCTAATTTTCATTTAACATTTTGAATTAACTTGCTCAATTTTTCTGGCTCCTATTTTAAACTTTGTGTACAAATATTTTTAATTCTGTTTTAAATCTTCTGTTCTCACAAAAAAAAAACAGGTACCGTCAAATCTGAGATTGTACAATAAGTTGGAATTTTGAACAAAATGAATCTATTGGCATATAGCCATTTAAAATAAGTCTCCTGGCAAAAATTCTTTGGCAAATTGAATTTTATATGAAAACTTACTAAGATCGACTTGTAGTTTCACTTTGACGAGTGGACACAAATGGATACGTGTGGAAACTATCTTGCAAAGCACTCACAACTTGTTCAATGCGAACAGATTGAGCAACATTTGCTTGTGGTTCCGATCCTCGAAACGGTTCATTAAACTTCTTGTCATTTTTACACTGGGAGCCGTTGCAGTATTAAAAAGTTTAAGGTATTTTCTTTCTGTGGTAACAATTAATCATCCGAAAATAAAATAAAACTCAACAATTTTTGAGTGTAATGACAATATAAAATTTTATAAAATTCATTATTATCTGCAAAAAAAAAATTAAAAAAAATTTAAAATTTAAAATTATAACATTATAATCGTTTCAATTCAGTCAGTCCAATTTGAACGACCGTGTATTGATTTATAAGTATTATATTTTGTTAAATGTTTAGTTTAAATATAGTATGATGTCATTAACTTAATTACAAATTCATAACACATTTTCTATTTATGTTGTCAATAAAAGAAAAGTATCTGTCAGATATGAGAAAAACTTTAGAATGCAATGCGCATGGTCGTAAAAAAATGTACACACATAAATAATGAAAATTAAAACAAAACAAAAATACGAGAAAAGTCATACAACGTAAAATGTTTATATTGTTTTTTTATTATTTGACATTTTTGTCAAATTCTTGGAATCGTAAATAAAAATTAAGAGGAACTGGTAAAAAAGGTGGTTTTTCAATATTTTAAATCTTGTGTGTTAAGTAGATTATACATATACATATTATACGTATACGTATACATACATTTCATACAATAAACATTATTATTCTTTAAAGTAAGACATTAAATATTTTGACATTTTAAAAGGTGATTTTATTCAATTTATTATAGATATTGGACATACTATTATAGACATAGCGTTTATGTAGTATCTTTAACCAAAATCTGAAAACTTCGTTATAGAGCTACAAAAACATACATTTAACAGAATAATTCTTCAAAATTAATATATTCAATTAAAGGAAAAATTACCTATTTGTTATCATAAAACCTGTATTAAAAATTGTATAAGCATTTAAAATTTTAATATTTTTATCTAATTATTTGTTAGAATATCAATAGTCTTTAAACTGCAAATTCTTACAAACGATTAGAAATCTAGAACAAATAAAAACAACCATCCAGACTAGAGTCTGAATAAAATGATATATGTATGTACATAATTCTTCATTTTTAAAGTTAGTAGGTACTTAAAAAGTTAAAAATATTTCTGTTTTAAATATACAATAATAAATTTATTTAATACTCGTATTTATATTAATATTTTAATAACAGATATATAACATATAGGTTCATAAATTTTCTTCTGTAAATTCCATTTAATTTTAATTTGTTTATAAACTTTGGCGATTAATTTATATGTAAATAAAATTCAATAATTTGTTTAATTTTTATGAATATTTAGTTTTCTATAAAAAATACTTTAAATATTTATTTTTTAGAAAAATTTATTTTATAAACAATTAATTAAGTAAAATTTACACAAAAAGAATTTGCACATTGATATTTTGTTAATTCAATAGAGCCATTTTTCAGATTTTTTGTTTGATTTTTGAAATGCTTTCTAGTGTAGTTCTTTGGCTATTGGTTCAGACACAGCAACTGCCTAAAATTGGTTCAGTTTGGTTTAAACATTAAAACTTCTTAATACATTTCTTAAATCGCCTAACCCTTAACCAATTTATACCAAAATCCTATCTTAAATACCTTAATTTATAACTTTAAACGTTATATAATACATATTTGAGTATTAACATCTCTTTTCCACCTAATTTATCTAAATCGTTATAATCTTAAATTTCTTAAATCCAAATATCCCAAAATCTTTTTCAAATGATTATTCTCAAAACTAAACTGTTCATTTATATCAAAATTCCCATCCTAAAGTTTTTATTTAAGAAGGGCGTGATTTAAGTGTGTTAAAATCTCACTCCAGCCTGTTTTTTCGATATACTTTTCAAAGTCCTTCATAAGAAAAAAACAAAAAATGAATATTTGTAATATAAAATAAAATAATAAAAATCCAGACAACACAAAGAAAATTAGTAACTAACGGAAGGAAATCACGCAATTTTCTTATTATTTTAATGTTAAAAAATCATAAATTTTCACCAAAGATCTATTTGATTCTATCATTGCTTGTAAGCCTGTAGTCATTTAACTTTTGTATTTACATATTTTAATCCGTATTTTTTTGATGTTATCATTTTTTTTTTTTGGTTCTGAATAATGCCTCGCATAAATATGATGTAGTAAAGATAATACAAATATTCATAAGTGAGGTCAAGAACGTAATCGTTGAAAATAATCGTTGCTATAATATAACTATATTAAATTAATTTATTCTTCTTTCCTTTTGACACGTGTATAGTATTTTATACATATACTCGTAAACCTAAATGATATTGTTTTAATTAATTTTTTCTTTCAGTTTTGATAAGTTAAAGATTTATTAACACACGCTTTTCTTATAATATACGTATTTAGAAATCAATGCATTATTTTTCTTACAACTATTCATTTAGTTAATTAAAAATTTAAATCGTAAAACCAAGTCCTTATATGGGTTTAGCAAATTCAACGTTTATATGTATAATATTGTATAATATTCATTGTACGAGAAAGAATTTTTTGTTAAAGTAAAAATACAGGGCAAAAGTTTTACTGAAGTTTTCGAAATAAATTCGGTTCTATAAAAATGGCTGACTATGTTTGGTTTGATGAAGATCAAGGAAAATCTCCAAAATCACAATAAGCTTCTGATTCAAGCATTTTTACCAACCCACTAATGATTTTCTATGTTATAAATAAAATGAAATAAAAAAATTGCATAAATCTTTTATTAAGATAAGAGCAATAAAAGAAAAGTTAAACAATTAGTTATTAAAATAAACGACTAGAACCAACTACTATTAAAAAATTTTTGAAATTTTGCTGAAATGATAAAAAAAAAATATTATGGGTTACAAAAAAACTTAAAAACGTTTGTACATTCACATAGTCTTATATTATATCATAAGTTAAGGTGTTTTGAAGCTAAGATACATATTTTACCAGTTCTTAATTATACAAGTCGCGATATTTTACCTTACACAAATGCCGATACATTCAATCTAGCTCTAACAATCTTAGAATAAAACAAATAAAGTATAACACAATTTTAAATTTTCAACTAATTTATTGTACCTCTACTCATGTTTAATCGTCACATTTCATATTAAATCATAATTTAAATTTAATTTTTTGTTTAATATAATAAAATTACTTAAATGTATAGAAAAATTTTAATAAATTATTTTAATAAATATGTTACATAATATGTTTTTAGTATTTTAAAATATAATGTATATTTAAATGTATATATTTTTTTTTTTTTAATATTTAGTATAATATTACTAGGTAACTATAATTTTTCAAATAAATAATCTCTAATATTATCAATACAAGTAATTAATCCTTAATATATGCAATTTTTATCAATTTCTTTTAAAATATTTAAAAAAGTATTAAAAGTATTAAAGATTAAATTACCTGCAACCCTGCAAGATATTTGCACTGTAATTGCACCTAATAAGAAGTGATATTTTTAACGTAGTCTGGTTTTTGTAAATATTTTATACTAATATTTATTAAAAATGTGAGTTATTATACTAATTAATCCTTTTAGAATTTTTCTCTAAACACTATCTGTTAATTTACTTGAATTAATATATATGTACTTAATATTTAATTTAATGCATTCAGCATAAATATACAGCTGCAATCCTTTTTGTAATAAAATTAAATACAAGGATATTTTACATATTCATAAAAGAAACAAACATTTAATTAAATCCTTAATTTTTTATTTCTTGCGGACCAAATATTTGAAAAAACGTTTTGGGTATACAAATAATAATTATATATATATATATAATTTATTGTACTGTACAATCAATTTTTCAATTGATAAACGTAAGAGCAGCTTCCGTAATGAAAAAAAATCCTAATACGAAAACTTTTTATGATAATTTCCTGAATATCTAACATACATATCTAGTTGATAAGATTGAAATTAAATTATCTTAATTAAAAGAGTTAAACCGTTGAAAGCGTCTTTCTCTTATTACAACAAAAAATGTGTACTTAAATTTTTTAATCTCTTTTTTTTTTAAATAATCACTTACTTATTATAGCCCTTACCTCTTTTTGTTAATGTTTGTTTGTGTTTGTAATTGCAAAAAAAAAACAAATAGATTGTTTGGTTAACTTATTTAATTATCTTATTAGCTTCTACTGTACAATAATGTTGTTTTCTTCAATTTAAAGAAGAATATATGAGTTATAATTTGAACAAAAATATCGTTATTATTTCTTCCTTCCGTTTTGTCATTGTATTTCAGCTTGAAATGTTTCCCATGGTGTTATCTGCAAAAGTTTTTATTGTTTGATCACAAAAATAAAAATAAAATTTATAAAGTTAAAAGTATTTGAAAAATCTTCGTTTTTTTTTTAATAATGGACTCAGGCTACATAATTCAAAATTAATTAATTTAAAATAGACTTAGCTAAATTTCGCAATTTTAAAAAGTGTAAACCAAATTCTGGAAAGTAACTAATCCACCTTTTGAAATCTTTAAAAGTTTTGTTTTGAGTAGTTAAATATAGTAGCTTTTAAATAAAAAAAAGACTTATTAAAACTAATTTTAAAAATAAAAAAATATTTTTGTATATTTTTAATAAAAAATATATTAAAAGTGAAATCAATAATACAAATATCTGGTATAAAATCACTTAAAATTATTTACAAAACAAATTTTTCTTAAAAAACAAATCATTCATAAAAATAAAGCTATAGTTCTAAATAAAATTGAATATAATAAAACTTTAAAAAAAAACTTTTAAAGATAATTAAGAAATATGATTCAACAATGTAATTTATTCATGACTTTTACTAATTATTTATATTGAATAACATCTATATATTCTTTGGTTTAAATAAAATTAGTAAAAGTTATTACTAGTTGTAACTATAAAAAGATTATTAAAAGCTCATAACAAATGATATTAATGTAGACAACTTAAATACAAAATTAAATTTATAACTATTTAAATTATAAATAAATATTTTGCTCGGTGGATTATTTTATAATTCGTGTCATTTATTGCACTTTATATCTTCTAATTGAAATTTTTTTCTTTTTAATGTAGTTTTTTTTTCAACTTTCAGTTATTAAAACTGATTTCATTTCCCTCATCAAAAATCTTAAAATATATAACCATTAACAATCAAAGAATATTCAAAAACACATTAAAAAAATTAATTTATTTCCGAAAATCCTATTAAATCCAATAAGAATTTCAAAATAAATTATTTTAAATATAACACTCAAAATTTTAAAATTTTATCTTCTTACTTTTTTAACATGAGGTTTTTTATGTTGAGCATACTTCTTTGTCGCGAGATAAAGCTTACTGAGAAATTCAGGAAGTTGTTTTTGGGCTACCCATGATGTGATAGTTGATGGAATGGCTAGTCCGGGGTTATCAAAATATGTAAGAACATATTCCAATCCTAAAATTGAATATTAACATTATTAATTATTGTTATATATTAAAAAAAAACCATAAGAATAACCTGGCTCATTGAATGATTTAAAAGGTTTAATAACCATATAACTCCAATATTCATCTACTCTCTGGGTTTTAGGATTTATGGGACACTTTGGATGAGTTGTACTTTTATTACATATAATTATTATATTATTTGATTTATCAACAAAGTAACGACGATTATATACATAATCCCTGTTTGCAAATAACCTCTAAAAAAATACAAATTAAAATAAAATATTAAATTTTAGTTAAAAAAATTACCGGCCATTGCATTTCCCAATATATAATATGAGATTTATTCGAGTCCTTAGGATCTGAATCTACTATTTCTAACTTAGCAACAGAATCATCCCACTCTTTTCTGTATTCCAGATCAGTCTGTACATGTAGAAAATCACTTGCAGTGATGTCAGAGTATTTGGCATAGACTTAAATTATATTTTGGTACTTTATAAAATTATAGAAAATATTTAAAAATATATACCTTTGTATGCATATAATGCAGATTTTTCTTCCTTTCTCCAAATTGTTAATCCTTCCTTTTCAATATATGGCACCCACTCATTTTCCGTTACTTCTGTATTAATACTGCATAAACAATATTCTATACCTTCTAATTTATCACAAATCTTTTTCCTTTTTCCACAACTGTTGCAATAAACTGTTTCTTCCAATAATTTTTTTGCATATGCAATTTCATGTGTGTATGATCCTAAATCTTCTGAATCATTCCGATGGTTTTTCCAATCAAATGCCAAAACACCAATTGATGATAGAAGAACCCTATTAAAACGCCTTCGAAACTGAAATAAAAATAATTTCATATTAAATATTACTTTTCTTTAATTATTATTACAAAACATGTGACATAACTATTTAGAAAATCGCTTAAAATTTAGTACCGGTTATATATATCTAAATATTTTTTTAAGGGCTTTAAAAATCTATAATTAAATTTTTGACAGGGCATTAATTTAAATTTTATGTATGGAGCATATTAATTTAATTTCAGTTAATTTATTACCTGTCTTTGAAAATTTCCTAGAAGACATAAAAAAGCAGCATCTCCCATCAGTCTATGATAAAATATTGAAAATTGGTATCCTCTTCTTAACCTCTGTGCTAAAACATACTGTATCTGATTTACCCAAAGTTCAATAAAACTAATTTTTTTTCTATTTGATTTATCTTGATTATTGTTAGCTAATTTTTGTTTTAAAATATTTTGAAAAGGTCTTGTGTACCATCTTAAATTCATTTTATATTTTGTAAATAAATTACCAAATATCATATTTTTTTTATTTTCTACCTACACTTTGAAATTGATAGCACACTAATGTTGATAATGTTGCGGGCTGTTATCAAAAACATGTCAAGTTTTGTTGCTCTACTTTTTATTTTCAACATTTTTAGAACAAAATTTCATCATTCAATTTAATCAATAGCGGTGCTACATTGTTTTTACAATACATGCGAGATTCAAGAAATGAGATATTAAATCTGAAGTATCAATCAAGTTGTAATTGGTTTGCCGTTTGATTCTAATTTAATAAAAATAAATTATCTATCTTTAAATTATTCATTTAATTAAATATGTCAGAGTTTGATTCAACAATGAAAAGCGGAAGTGATGCAGAATTGCAAGAGTTTTTAATGATTGAAAAACAAAAGGCCCAAGTTAATGCCCAAGTAAAAATTTGGAAAAAAAAAATTCTTTTGAAAAATAATTTGTTATTTCTATTCATTTTTAGATTCATGAATTTAATGAAATTTGTTGGGATAAATGTGTAGATAAGCCATCTAATAAATTGGATTCAAAAACGGAAACATGTCTTAGCAATTGTGTAAATAGATTCATAGATACTTCATTATTAATTACAAATAGATTTGCACAAATATTGCAAAAAAATCAAGGAGGAATTTGAATGATAATATAAAATAGAATTAATTTAGTAGAAAATTAAATGTTAATGTTTTTCTGAAATTTATAAATTATAATAGTAGTATATGGATAGATGCCGTAAAATCATTTCAAATATTTTCAAGAAATAAATATTACATTTAATATTTAAAATCTAGCTTTTTTATTTTTAAAAAATATAAACTCCAAGCCATATGATAAGGAAATTTTTTTTAATATCCTAAATAAAACATAAATAAAATAAAATGTTCTGCTTTTATTAATAAGCATGTTAATATGCTCATTCTATTGACCATTATCCTTATAAAAATAAATTTATCACTACTTTTAAATTTTTTGTTTGGTTTCAAAATATAGTGCTGAAAATCTGATTTTTTCCTAAATAGTTTATGTATATATAGAATAAAATTCCTGAAAACTGAAAAACTTAAAAAAAACCATTTATATTAAAATTATTCCGTTTATTTTTTGTAACTAAATTACTTAAGCAATGAATTCATATGGAATTGGAGCCAATAGAATTGGTTCATCTATTCTCTTAACAAAATGTGCCTTTTTTGGTTGTTCTGGAATACGTTTTAAACAAACCCTGATTTTCTTTTCTTTTGCTTCTTTTAATTTCCTTTCATTTTCTTTAACACGACGTAAGAAATCCTCTCTGCATTTTGAGTGGCTGACATGTTCAATACGTACATTAATTCTTTTTGGAATAATACGATGACGTACTCTCTTGTTTACAATAACACCAATTGCATGTGAAGTAACGTTGTATACTCTTCCGGTTTTACCATGGTAAGCTTTGTATGGCATACCTTTTTGAACAGCACCATGTCCCTAAAAATTCAATTAAAAGATTAAATTAATAAAACATCATATGTGATGCTCAAAATGCATTATATTGTGTTTTCTTAATATAATTTGTAGTCCTTAACACCCCTTACCTTAATATCAACAATATCACCAATTTTGTATATTCTTAAATATGTTGAAAGTGGGATGACACCATTCTTTTTGAATGGACGGGAGAACATATCCCGAGTTCCGCGACGGTAACCTTTTGAGTTGGTCATCTTTATAGTTGTTCAGCAACCTCTAAAAGAAATAATAACCTATAAGCACGTGTAATATACCATCAACAAAAATCAATATATTTTAATTCTAAAGTTAATAAAATCTTTAAATTTATTAAGTTTTAATACTTCAAAACTCATTTTTTCATAAATTTCAAAGAAAATACTTAAAATAAATTAACAATTTGCAATTTTATTAATGAAAAATTACTTACAACGTCTTTATCTATCAGAAATTGGTTGAAGAAAGGGAACGACATTCGAAATGACAGAATAAAGACGTAAGCAGCGAATTTGAACTTTTAAAATATCAACGCTTCTATGAAACATTTTTCTATAGTAAATATTTTTCTGCCGATAGATGACCATCATATCATATTGACATTTTAATTATATGATTCAATATGAATGCAATTGCCATTTTAACTTATTTGCCCAATTAACATTTTTTAGTTTCTTCTCCATTAAATGTTTACTTTTAGTTTGAAATGTGTTTTAATACATAAATTCGTTATTCAAAAGTTTAAGAATGTAAATTTTAATTAAAGAAATAATCTAAAATCCTTAAATCCTTGAAAACCCCAAAGCTTAGTTTATGACAGTATATGTTGGTGCAACAATTGTGCGTTATAAAATATTTATAATAAGATTAAAGATATCAAAAACAAATTTTAAATAAATTAGATCAAAGTTGGTGGAATAGCACAACCTAAAGAAAGGTAAGACTTCTTTTAAAACGTAATGGATTTGATTTACATTAAAAGTTAATATTTGATAAGTAATGTGTCTAAGTTTTAGGACATATTTTAACAAATCTTAAATAAAAATATACACTTAATACTAATCAGATCTTTACCGTAAACTTCTTTTAAAATAAAAACGATTAAAAAAAAAATTATTATAAATAAACCTAACCTAATCTATTCTTATTAGATTACAAAAGAAAGTTTGTTTATTGGGAAATGACTAAGTAAAAGTATTACAACATTTTAAAAAAAATTCGTTGCTAAAGTATGACATTAAATAATCAAGTTGTAAAGAAATTGAAGTTTGTGGGTTTTTGTATTCGTAATCTCAAATAATTTTCTGTTTCTTCAAAATTCACTTAGAAAAGAAATTTTTTGCATATTAAAATATGGATGATTTAAATAATGGGAGTGTTGAAAGTGACCCAGCTGCTGATTTTTTGGCAAGAGAACAATCAGCTTTTGCTTCAATAGAATCCGAAAATGATTTTGTAAGAATCAACTCTGATAATATTGGTAAGTAGTTGAATCATTTTAAATTAAATTAGTTCAAAATTTCTTAAGTAAAGAAGTTAAAAATTGTGACAATTCTACTAATTTTACATTCAAATAACTAATTTTTAATGCAATAAAAAAAAAATTTAAAGTATAATTAATGTCCGGATGTAACTAAACGCCCTCTTTTTGTTGAATATGTTTTACCAGTATTCAAGATAATTATGATAAAATATTGATATGTAGTTATATATTTATGTACATATTTTTATGATTAAAGAATCTTGCACTACATTCCAATAGGATGAATAAATATTTCAAATGAACGAGTGACCTATTTTTTGTACTTTACATATACACATTTAAAACTAATCCTTAAATTACATTTTATTTATTAATCTTTTAAAAATTTTCATTCAATCTTTAATTAAAAAATTATTTTTTATAGTGCCTGTTTTGGGTGAATTCGATCAAAATGGAGGTTTTGATATGATGAACTCCCAGCCAGAAAATCCTGGTAATTAATATTTTGTTTTTTTTCAAAAATTTAATAATTTAAAAAATAATACATTTACAGTATCAATGCAAGATGAACCAGAAAAAATAAAAATGTGGAGAGAAGAACAAAAATTAATTTTGGAAAAAAAAGATGAAGAAGAAGCAAGAAAAAAAGAAGAATTACGTCAACAAGCAAAACAAGAACTTGAAGATTGGTATAGACAACATGAGGAAACAATTTCAAAAACCAAAGCATCAAATAGGTAATTGTTTATATTTCATTTGAAATAAAAATATTTATTTTTGTTTTTTTAAATATTTAATTAAGTGTCCTTTGAAAATAAAATATGCGATGTTCTTGTGATAAATGTTTTATTATATATTAAAATGCTGACACAAAAGCCTAGCTATTATTTTCTTCGTGACACTTACTTTTTAAAAGTTTTTTTTTTTTATTTTTGATATTTTTAAATTCCCATTTTCTTATCAAAAAATATTTGTTAACAAATAAATATGCATCTATTTGCCCTAATTGTTTTCTCATAATTTTATTTTTTTTTTTACTAACTAAAGGGAATCAGCTAAGTAAGTATTATGAGAGCTTTATAAAAGATTTCAATACATTTTTGTTTGTTTTGGCAAAAAAAAATTATTCATGAACGTCATCCATTAATATTTCCATTTAAATCACAATCATAATGTTTTGATTATGGATTTAAAATACAATACAATCATAAAAAATAACCTCTTTTTTTTTACTCTACCTATTTTTTTGTTTTAAAATTATTTTGAAAAATTATTTAGATCATTAAATTTGATTAAATTTTAATTTGTTTTACTTTTGTTTACTTTTTGTTTACTTTCTTTTTTGTTATGATAATCCTTTTTAAAATAGTTTAACTTACATGAGTTGTTTTACAATGTAGACAATAGTTTTTAAAATGCTTTAAGTAATTATTAAAATGTAAAAAGTTGTTTTAAAATTGGTGTTATATAATTTTTATAATTTAAAACTTTACTCATTTTTGACTAATCTGCTCTATAATTGAAAAAGTCAATGCAAAAGTATAAAATTTCTATGTCATGAAATATGGTTTACAACTGAAGAAAGTTTAAAAATTAACTTTTTTATACATATTTTTTTAAAATCATTTTTACAGTTGGCTTTTTCAACAATAGATTTTTTGCTTTTTTTCTTCATTTGGATTTTTAATATTTTGATGTCATTGCTCAACTTCACATTGTTTTATTTGACAATTTATTTCTATAAATTTAAATTTTCATCTATATTCATTTCATATATTTTAGAAATGCTGAAAAACAATGTGTTCAACTTGAAAATGAAGAAATTGAACCCGGCACTGAATGGGAGAGAATTGCCAAGTTATGTGATTTTAATCCAAAAGCTAGTAAATCAAGCAAAGATATATCACGCATGCGATCAATCATATTGCAATTAAAACAAAATCCTCAAACTCAAACGTTAAGAAAAGCGTCTTAAATATTGCAGCGAGTATTTTTTTTTATATGTTAAATGAAACGTATTGTAAACAAATTCAGAATTATAAAACTAAAAGAGTGAAAAGCTTAGAATTCTCTTCAATTGCCTTTCATTAAAAGAAAATATAGAAAATAAATGTAAAATATTCCATTATAATAATTATTATAAAAAAATCAGTTAAATATTATTACCATTTGGTTTAAATAAAAAAAAAATTATGTATAAACAAAAAAAAAAAAATATTTTTATTTTGATAAAAGAAAACTTTAAATGAATAGTATAATAATAGAATATTTAAAAAAAAATATTAATCCAATTTGAATTTCATTTGCATTATTTAATGATAACCGATCATATATCTTTTATTGCATTCAATAACTTAAAACTTAAATCATATCGGTCATGTCTCTTTTTAACTTTTTCCATCCAATCTTCCTTAACTTTTTTCCAATTAAGTTTATGATTTTTCATAATATCTTGTTTAGATTGTGATGAAGTGTTAATTGTCTAAAAAATAAAATAAATATTAATTAATTTAGGGGATAAAATCTCATTAATTTGAAAAAACACAACAAGTTCTAATTATCTTTGACTTACAAAATCGTTTATTATTCTTTTTTCTTTTTTTTTAACATCTTCAACAAACTCTTTTTGTGCTGGCATATTAAAAATCAAACCGATATCGTTTTTTAAAATTTTTTCTTCTAACTCAGGCATTTTTTCTCTTTTCTGAGTTTCGTCGTATCGAACTTCATTTTCACTAGCAAAATTCAATGATTAATTCTGACCATCGAATTTTCAATTGATTTTACTTACTTGTCTGGGAGATTGGCTCTAGGTTTATTTAAATTCCATGAACGACATATAGAATACAATGGTGTGTTTTCTTGAAATTTAGCAAGGTCTAAACTTCTATCAAAGAGTTTCATTACAAAACTTTCATGAACAGACGTTAAAGATTCATTTTTTTCTTGTTTGAGTCGTTTTGGTGGTCTTCCTCTCAGTGGCAAATTTATTTTATCGCTTTCATCATACTCATCATCTAAATCAGCTAAATCTTGTAAAATACCTTTTAATCTTCCACGAGCAATTTGAATTTCATTATCTTAAATATAAAACTTATAAAATTATTTATTAAAAAGAATTATTTTCAAAACCCACTTCCTCTCCTTTTTGGCATTTTGTAAACAAATAAACATAAGCAATTGACACATTGAGTGATGAACCATGGCACATATGCAATGTAACAGTCAACAGCAACACTTTTTAATCAATTGGAATTATAATAACCGCTGTTCAACAAACTATGGAATAGTTGATACTATTTAGATAGCATATATGAATAATTAATGAACGAATTTTGTTATTGTTGTTTATATTTCTAATTTAGATTTAAGTTTCAATCCTTAGGGTGTGTTTATGTTGGAGCTTCGATTAATGATAAGAGCATAGCGTAGATAATTTATATTGTTTATCGATGATCGAAGCGATGCTCCAATATAAACATCTCTATTTAAATCATATATAAAGTTTTCTACGCTATGCTTTTATCGACGCTCTTATCACATATCGCATCTGCAACATAAACGTACTCTTAGCCACAATGATCGCAACATCGTAGTTACAAAATGTCAACAAATGAAGTAAATAAACAAAATTAATTTTTCAATCAGTGAACTGAAAGTAAAGTAAAAATATACTTTTATTTTGAATTTTAAATTTTAGATTTTATTATTTATTATTTATATAATAAATAAATTTGAATTTTTAATTTTTTTAATTCTATATTCTCCAAAATCAAACTTTTAGTAAAAGTTATAATAAATATAAATGGCTGACAATACATAAACAATTAGCTGTCAACGTAGCGTAGAAGTTAAAAATTGATTAATTTTTACGGCAACACAGCGTTGAAACTTTGTTGTAACTTTGAATTTAACAAGTTTTTAGACGTCGAATGAAATTCTTTTGCTTGTTTAGTAAACGTTTGAAAAAAACAAATTTTTAGATTATAATCTGAAATTATAAAGTCAGTTTTATGAAAAATGGTTTAAACTTCAAACAACTTACTGGTTTCATACTTATATTAACATATTAACGATTTTCTCACATAGCTGAACCGCAATTGAAAGAAAAATTTTCCGACTTTAGGCTACTCATAAATATTTTTTTGAAAATTATATTTTGTTAATTTTTATTGTATCCATCATTTGTCAAGTGTCAACTTAGTTTTCGATTTAAAAATTTACACATTTACATAATTAAATATATTATATACTAAAGTTAAAATATATTTTTTGTATTTTTAAATAATTTTACTTTCTCATTACAGTTTAATTTCAAACAAAAATTCTATTTTTAATTTCTTTTCGTAAAATAATTTTTGTATTTTTCTAAATTATTGTCGACGGAGTCATTTGAAAGTGCCAAATAAATAAAGCACCTAATCGATTAGAATATTTGTTTATTGGGTTACATCGAAGTTTTATGGATATTGAGTGGTAAGAATTTTGCTTTGGACAAGACAAGAACAAAAGTTTGGTTGGCGGACGACAAGTTTAAAGAAAAAAAAATTATAGAAAAATTAAAATCAATTGAAAAAAGTTAAAATATTAGTAAAAAATAATAACGTCGCCGGTTAATCAAATTCATTGTCTTTTTAGTTCTTGTCGTAAAGTTACAGTTTATAAGAAAGGTCAAGTGGAAGTGGAAGTTTATGTATTTAATTAAAGAATTATAAATTATAATACAAAATATTTTGACGTTCGTGTTGAATTCACAATAGACTTTTTTTTTTTTTTTTTTTTTTTAATAAGATATGATTTGCGAGCTTTCGGTGCGAACTACGTTATGCACATTGCACAATTCATATTCTTGTTATCAATGCAGAAATTAAGGTAAAACCCTATATTATTAAAGTGAATATTTCAAAAAAATGTGTAATATTAAAATAAAATACTATTAATTGTTCAAAATCTTAAAAAATTGGTAAACTAGAACTTTTTTAAAAGTCTTAAAAAAAAATATTGAATTCAAATCTATCTATAGTTTTTCTTATAAGATTTTCGATTTTATTAAAAATAAAAAAAAAAATTTTAAGTTTACATTTTTTTTTTAATATTTGTAAATTATAAAAGTTAAAATTTGACAGTTGACATAAAAGTAATAAACAAATAAAATGCTAATGTTTTAAACCTTAAGAACTGCAATGCTGTAAAATTAGAACGTTTTACTTGACAGTACCCATAACATTGGAATAAAAATCATTTAGACAGAAGATATCCTCTACTCCATTCGAAGAAAACTATTGATTTCAGGAGTTTGTGTTCACGAGTTTGTTTAATGAGGTGTTAAATTCTCACATGATTTTGCTCAAAAATATCCCAGTGTAAAAATTTTAAAATAGCATAAAATAATTAAAAAAAAAAAAAAAAATAATAAAATTTATTCTACACAAAATATCTAAAATTATTACTATTTATTAAAGTGCAATTAGAATTACAGTGAAATCTATAAAAAATCAATTAATATTAATATTGTGTTCAAATTGAGTGTCAGAATATTTTAAGTGATTTCCACATTCTATATATATATTAAACGAGTTATAAAAAATTATTACTATTCAATATAATGACATCATTGATCCTTTAATGGAGTTTTTTATTGGAATGCGGCTAAATTAATTTATTTAGAACTATGATATGTTGCGGTCAACTGAAAATAATTTTTATAAGAATTTTAACAACGAATCTCAGTTGAAAGAAACTGTAGGCGACGAGGAAACGTAATTCTTGAATAAAATCTGCAATGAGCCATAAGAAGCTAATAAAAAGGTTGCGATCGCCCTGGAGATGGATCCAGGTTTTTATAATGAACTTGGTTGTACTTCTAGTTTCAATAAAATCAGGTAAATTTTTAAAATAATTTTTTTTTTTTTTATATTTATTTAAAACTTAAATAAACTTTATGTAGATAATCAATTATTTAATATTGATATTAAATACAAGTATAGCTTTCGACATGCTCAAGGCAATCTTTTGTTTGGTGATTTTTTTTTTTTTTTTTTTGGTTTTCATTTTTAGGTATTTCTAGCTCATGCAATTTAACAGTGTTATGTAATAGTTATATATACCTATCAATATAGGTATAGCAAAATGAGATGCCTAAATTTTTTTTAGGGGTTATGTAGGTATAACTAGTAAATTTTGGCCTATTTGCAGCAAGTGTCATAAAAACTCAAGAGGTTATGTACGAGTATATAAAAAAAAAATGACTACTATTAATGATTTAATAATTTTAATTAACATTTTATTTATTCAACATTAGTCAAAGAAAAACAAAATGATTTAATTCATAAAATGATTTTATTTACTGAATAGTTAATATTTTATTAAAATGATTTAGTTTTTTTTTTTTAATTCATTCTGCCGGTATTTATATCAAGACACGTTACTATTGCGTGTATAAATTATTGATTAAATCACTTTGTATATATATATATATAGTAAAACACAAACATAATCAAAATTAAAATATTTTATCCGCATACAATGGAAGGTGCTAAATAGATTTTATTTACAGTTTAATAAACATTTGGATTTTGTTAACAATTTAGAATTAGTTTAAAAACTATTATCTCTTCCTTTATGTTATATTCTTGGTAAAAAAAAAAAATAAGTTATTCTTGTGCCAATAATAAAGTCAAGGTTGTTAACAAAAATTCTTTAAAATGTTAAATGCTTAATTGTACAATAGTTATTCAAGGCTCAAACATATACAATCTCACTTTGTTAGCTTTAATTTTTGTTAAAATTTTCTGGATACCAATAATGGAATAAAAAAATAAATTTTTAAGCTTGCATAACTTTATATAAACTTATTGAATTCTTATAAAATTTGCAAACATAGTTATGATTCAATTAAAATTAAAGTATAATTTTTGTATTTAATAGGTACTTATTAAGTAGAAATTTAATAATGTAAAATTTATTTTAATTTTTATCAAATTATTTTTAATTTTCATCTTATAGACTATAACAAATCAAATAAAATTAATAGGTATTTGATATTAAATTTCTTTAAATTAATGAAGAATAATATTAAATATTAAATTTGTATTAGTGGTTATTATATAAAAATACTAAGATAACCTTCTAGGTAATCATCAATACTTAAGTATAAATTCGTTTTGTTTATTAATTTTTGTTTAAGATCTTTGTATAGATATATAAAATAATATAATAAGTACCTATGTAGGTGAGCAAACAAATAACTCATAAATAATATGAATCAATATTTATAGTTTTATTTTTTTTAACATTAATTTTAGGCTTTCAAAATTTTATTTTTTGTTGTCAGGATATTTTAAGGACGAGTAAAGTTTTCGAGGTCGAAATATGTACTATATAAATGTAATAATATTGATATAAAAAAATAAAATTACTTACGCAACCCTTTTTACAATGTTTTTTACAATTTTATTGAAAAAAAAAAGAGAATGCTGGCGACATATTAAAATAGTCGTGAAAAAATATATAATTTTATCTTAATAAATTTTAAATTTTTCTAACATAGTATTTCCTTCTCTGGTACTTCATAATATGATATATATACTAAATCTACAAACACATATCTGTAAAATTAATGAAAAAGGACACAATATGCAACTTGTAAAAATTAAGACCTAACCAATTAGAATAGAATAAGAATGTAAACTGGGAAGTAAACATTAGGCAAATTAACTTGAAAAAGCTACGTATCAATCAAAAAAAATATATATACTTATAAATAACTATAAAATATTAAATGATGGTATTAAAAAATAATAAATTTGAAGGTCCTTTCAAAAAATTTGTATAAGTACCTAGCTACTTTTTTAAAATAGTCAAAAAGTAAAAGTAAGAACTGTTAGTTAAAGTACTTAGCAGTTATTTATAATGAGAAAATATTCGCACTTTAAAATTTAATTTCAATTTAATATTTCTTCTTGATAACGGAATAATTGAAATCGTTTAATATTTGCCTCATTGGTGTTACATAAAAACTGCAATTAAATTTAAAATATAATATATTCCTATATATATATATACATAATATTTTTTTTTATTTTGTTAGCATAGCATTTTTAGTGTTATGATTAATTACAACACAATTTTCAACTGTGTAATTGCTTAATTACTTAAGAATGTTCCTTATTATGATGGACATCTGTTTCATGGATTGATTTGAAAACAAAATGCACACAAATTGTTAAACAAGAAGAATCAAAGAAAAATATTTACAAAACAGAAATTTAAAAATGTTTTTTTTTTTTTATTTAATTTATTTTTTTGCTTTTTTTTTTTTATTTTTTATTTTTTTGTTTATAGTTCAGAGATATGGAAAAAAAAAATTCTTAAATGAGGAGAGATGTTCGAATTTTATTGTTATTTTCAGCAAATTTTTCTGGCTACAGCCTGATTAATTTATAGCACAGCGAAAATGGATGTGGTAAACAAATAGCTCTTTCTATTACTTGTTTTATTATTTTTTTTTTTATTTTCTTAAACTTTGCATGCATTAAAAATCAAATTTTCCTTGATAAAATTATTCGAACGTTAAATTAAATTTTGAAATAAACCCATAAAGAAAAACTTTTCAACCTAAATGAATTATAGTTTTTGTCATTTTACTATAAATAAATTCTAAAATAAATGATATATATATATATATTTTATATTAAGTACATACATTTTAACTCCTTGACAAATAAAAAATACCAATTTGATCATTTGAATGATGAATGTACTGTTTTTGGATCAATCTAATACATTTTATATTATTAATATTTTTAATAATGGATATTTTTGTTTATTTTCATTTGCCATTCAATGAAGTTAAAATCTTATTTTTCTTTATCTTTGCACTGAAACTAAAAAATAAAAATAAAAAAAAACCAAAATATTAATTAAATTTTAACATTGTAAATATTAAAAAAAAAAACTTAATCCAAAAATAATTGTCAAAAATTAATAATTGATTTAAGCGCTTAATAAAAATTTTGTATTATACGTACATTATACATAGTCTGAAACCTGGTTAAGTTTAAAATTCTTCAATTAAATAAACATTATATTGTTATAAAACATCTAACCTTAGTCAAAGATAACGTTGTGACTCAACAAAATTTCAAGAAGGCTATAAATGATTAGAATATAAACAAACTTAAAATTGATTATTTTCTTTTTACTTTATTGTTACAATATTATGTAGTTTTCTACTTAAATGGACACTTATTATGTAAATCCGCTACTTTTCATTTAATAAAATGTTGTTCTTCATTAAAAAGAAATTCTGGAGTAAAAAAAAATGATAGGATTAAGTACAAAGATATTGATAAATAAATTTATCGTTCGTATGTGAAAAAGAGAGGAAAATTAAATTTTAGTGTATGCCGAGCTTTAATAATTAGTTATGTTTTATTAATATAATTTTTTTTAATTTTTTTTTTTCAATTAAAATAAATATTTTTTATTTGTGTATGAAACGTTTATAAAATCATTTTAATTTCATTTGTGGTTGTGTTTTATTATTTTTTTTTAATATTTTTTTTTAATTAACCAAAAAATTTTGTGTTTGTGTTTTCTTATTTTCAGTTTTTCATCATTAAGGTTCGTCGATTTTTGGTTTATTTTATGGTTTATGATGATAATATTTTATTAATTTTTTAAAATTTTTTATTTATTAATTATTTATTAATTACATTTTGTTTGTTTTTTTTTGTTTTATTTTGATTTTAACAAGGTTTTGGAAAAGGAGCACAGTTTACTCATATAATATATATATAATATAATTATAAAATATATTTCCAATATTATTTTATGCATTTATTATTTTTATTTCGACAAAATATTGAATAATTCAAAATTGAGCAATTTTTTTATTAACTATTCAGAATTAATTAGTATTTTTTTTTTCAATTGAATAAATTAAAATATACTTATAGTTTTCATAATAAATAGTAATTATTAACGAGATAATACCTATAATGCAATATCTTACTGATCCTGAATTCGGTAGTAATGTTAACTTAAAAAATTACTACCCAACTATGTACCTACCTACTTAAATTTTTTTTTTAAAAATTATATAAAGGTATTAACAATTTATAAAGGCGACTGCTTCTATTTAAAGAATAAGCTTTATGCGCATAGCACTTAATAACATTTTGTATATTGTTCATACTTATTCAATTATTTTCATTTAAAAACAAAATACTTAGTAATTTATTGTTTTTGAATAAATAATTGGGTAATTAATTACTTAAAAAATATTATGGCAAATATTTAGTATAAAATATTTATAAAATAAAACCCATAAAACTATTTTCATAAATGACTCATTTAAAATTTTTTTTTTATTTTTAAAAGTTATAAATTATAAAAATTATGAGAAGTTAGAAAAACTAGAGTAAAATTATTTTTGGCAAAAATTCAAAAACTAAATAGGCTAGAGAGAAAAGATTACAGATCATATTTATTATGATATTAACTATATTGTTTGATTATTTGACAATGTAATTTCTTGTATTATCAATTTTGTTCGTTAACATGTTTGGTAAAAAAAAAAACATTAAACTCAGCAGTTCTTGTAATGTAAAACTCTGAAATATTTATGTGTTCTATTTTTATTTTTTTTTTGTGTAAGTAAATAAGTACTTTACTTATTATAGTAGCATTACTTTGTAATATTTGGTATAGTTATTTCTTAATAGTTTGTAAGCTCTTGTTAAATTCCATAGTTTCTGAGTATTGTTAGTGTTTTTAAGGATATTTAAAAGATGTGTAAGGAATATAGTAAAAAATTATTAAACTTACGAGAATATTAAAAAAAAAATTTAGGGTATATATACAAATGCGTAATATAACAATAATAAATATAATAATACTAATAAATTTAATATATTTTTAATTATACAGTTAAAGTAGGTATTATATATTGAATAAACTACACAAAATACAATATAATATTACTATACTTGAACTTAAATTTTATTTTGAGTTAATTCGTAACGACATTATAAAATAAATTCTAATCAAGATTTAATGGAATGGTGATTGGGATGAACGGTGAAATTAATATTGAAATGAATTTAAATTTTATACGTTATGGTTTAAATACAAGTTTTTTACTTATGATATAATATTATATATTAATTAAAAAAATATGAGTTATAAATTATGTATTTAAAATTAAAACAATTTTTTTTTTTTATTTTGGATCAAGACATGCTTATAACAATGCGATCACTTATTTTAAAATCGAAACTTGTGTTTACGTGTTGGGGTTTTGGTGCTATAATCTTTATATATATATATATATATTTTATAGAAATAATTGATTTTTTTTAAATATCTATAATAAAAATTGATAAATTAATTTTTTTTTTTACAATTTAATTACAGCTCAAAGTCATGACATGGATCCAAGTATAGATTTACTACAGGAGTTAAATTTATATAAAAATCATTCTAGTTATCCTGGTGTTTCGTTAACATGTAAAGGCTATCATAATAGTAGCATCGCTTTTCGTTTAGAAAATAATAGTATGTTTATTATAAATTTGTATTATTTTCCTAAATTATATTCAAAGTTTTCTTTGATGTTTATATTAGATAGTAAAAGAATGTTGATGGTTCCCCAAACAAGTTTAAACCGTATTTCAAATTTATTAAGAAAATCATCAGAATTTACTTTTACAGCAATTATTAAACAAGATAAGAGCAATATAGGGTCAATTATTGCATTTTCTTATGGAAAATTTAGGTAAATATATTTTTAAAATTATATAATACGATTTGAATATTGTATTTTTTAAAAATAATTTACAGGTATATGGAATTAGAGTCAAGTGGTAATCGTGATGAAATACGTTTTCACTTTTCATATATGACAGAAAGTGGTCAATTAAATGTTCAAACAGAAACTTTTTCGCGTAAATTAGCTGATGGTAAGTGGCATAAAATTGCGCTTGCTGTTAGTGGTCCTGAAATACAACTTATAATTGACTGCCACCCCCTTTATAAAAGAGTAAATAATTTTATACCTGATAGGAATTTCAGTGCTTCCAATTTGCAATTATTCGTTGGTCAAAGAAATTCAGAAAGTCATAGTACTTTTATGGTAAAAATATTAATATTTTATGTTTACTTTTAATTTAAAAAAAATTAGAAAAATCTAAAAATTAATTTTAGGGCTGCATTCAAAATGCAAATATAATTGTTAAACCCTATGGATATGTAACACAGTGTCCCCATATGCATGAACAGTGTCCTTCATGTGCACAATTTAATCTCCTGCAACGTACCATAGAAGAATTAGAAAATAAATTGATCAAACTTTCACAAAGGGTATTTATTTATTATTTTGCATTAAAAAAATAATTTTTACTTTAATTTTTGCATATGTTTAGTTTGTTTGATGATTTTTGAAATATATAAGTTTAATTCCTTTTAAATTATTTCCTAATTAAAATTATATCAATGTTACTTTATAGCTTTAAAAGAAAATTAAATTAAATTTTTTTAACATTAATAATGGTCAATTGTAGCTCAATGCTGCGGAAAATAAAATATCTCAACTACAAGAATGTGAATGTAAAATCTCTTGTAAAGTAAATGGAACGATAAGGGAGGATGGAATGACTTGGAATAGTGGTTGCGATGTATGTAAATGTGAACAAGGTATGGTAATATGTGATAAACAGAAATGTGAGCCAACTCCTTGTCCTTATCCAGTATTAGAAGTAGGATCATGTTGCAAGAAATGTCTGAGTAAGTTTCTAATGTTCAGTTAGATGAACACAATTAATAAACGCATTTTAATGTTTATTATAATTTTATTGTAGAAAGTTGCTTTATGAAAGGACAAACTTATGAACATGGAGAATATAAAATTGAAGCATGTCGAAATTGTACATGCAATGATGGCTATATGGCCTGTCAAGTAATTGACTGTCCCGAAGTAAATTGCTTATCTAAAGGCCTAATTGAAGCAAAAGATGAATGCTGTAAGGTTTGCAAAGGTAATTTGAGTGATTTTTAATTTAGATTAAAAGTTTTTATTTTTTTTTTTGGTTTTTTAAATTCAAGTAGTAATATTAGTGTAAATGTATATTGGTATGTTTTAATTTAAAGCGCACTTTAAACAATTAGTTATAATTGGTCAAATTTGTCAATTAAAAATACATATAACAAAATGCAATTAGTTTTAAACAATATTTTGTAAATTACACCTTCATATCTTGTTTTTACTTATATATATCTATAAAAGTATATCTTACTATAACACATATACAAATGTTAACATAATATTTTAAACATATGCTTATATTTTTATTTAATAGCTTTACTAGTTGATGCAATAATTTTTTTTATTTAAGCGGCTTTTTATGTTTAATAATTTTTAATGAAATCATATTTTAATAATACATTTTTATATAATAATTTCTATTTTCATGCTCTCTCTTTTTCTACTAACGGACTAATTACTAACAATTCTAAAAATCTTGTATATAAAATTTCTTAAAACAAAATTGTTAAACAAATGAAAAAAAAAATGCTTTTGCTAACAAAGGCGATGATTTTTGTTCTAAAGGACATGTATGTCATTCAAATGCTACATGTGTTAATTTATATACCAAATATACATGTATATGTCACCAGGGTTTTGAAGGAAATGGTTTGCAGTGTTCGGGTAAGGTTTATACTATTATTTGCGGTTAAATTTGATTTTCCCTAACGATTAATATTTACATATCAAAAAAAATGACTTAAAACAGTGTAAGGAAAATTTTTAAAGTTTTAAACATTGCTTTTAAAACTTACTGGATTATAGATAACAGATTCTACTTAAATTTTTTGACTATAATATAGTTAAACTACCTTATAAAGTTTAATATGAAGATTTTATATTTTTTAATACTGTTTTAATTAAAGCCACCAATACAAGAAATAAAATGAAAACAAGTAAAAAAAAAATTTCTATTTAATAATTGTTTCATATGTATATAATCTAACATTTTTATAATATTATTAATATTCATTAATCTGGTTATGGGCAAAATTTTTAAAGATAAAATGATTTTATTGCAAATTATGTAATAAAAATATTTTTTAATTTGAATTTATTTTTAGATATTGATGAATGTGCTGAAAAAGGTGGCCTTAATGGTAATCACTGCCATTCCAATACTTATTGCGTTAATACTCACGGAGCATATAAATGTGAATGCTTACCAGGATTTACTAGAGAAACATCACTTACATGTTCTGAAGTCAATGAATGTTTGACTAATTTACATAATTGTCATGAAAATGCAAATTGTATAAATACCCGAGGTTCTTATAGATGTGAATGTAAACAAGGTTATATTGGTGATGGATATCATTGCGAACGTATGCCGTTTATTTCACTTTCTTTTTGTTTATATAAATATATATAAATTAGATCCTTTTAGCTGTATGCAATCAAACATGTTTACATGGTGGACAATGCTGCAAACCAAATGAATGCTCTTGTTGGTTAGGTTTTATTGGTGATTCATGTGAACAAGACTTGGATGAATGTGATACTGGTCAACATAGTTGCACAAATTCTTCAGAATGTGTCAATATGCCTGGTTGGTATTTTTGTAAATGCAAACCTGGTTACCATTCATTGGGACCTGAATGTATTGATATTGACGAGTGTCAAAATAATAAAAGTACATGTCATCCAACAGCTACATGTGTTAATACTGATGGTCATTACAGATGTGAATGTCCATTTGATACGGAAAATAACGATTGCAAATTAAGTAATTACTTCAAAATTATAATCTTTCAATGAATAGTATTAATTTTTTTTTTTTTATTTAAAAGGTTGCGTATTTGAAGATACTGAAATTGAAAATGGAGCAAGCGTATTTCCTAGAAATGATCTGTGTACAAATTGCACTTGTGAAAATGGTGTTATAACATGTGAAGAAATAAAATGTAATTGCTCTAATTGGGAATCAACTCCTGAAAAAACATTATGTTGTCCTCAATGTAATACAAACGCGACTTGTCAACATCAAGAATTGTTAGGCGTGGTTTTTAAAAGTGGAGAAAGATGGATATATCAGTGTCAAACGTGCGAATGTTTGGTATGTGAATTTAATATTTAATTTATAACAACTACATTTTGCTTAAAATATTGTTTTCTTTTTTATAAAATTTACAATTAACTTTTTTTTATATGTATAAAATTAGCAAAACATTGTTAATGTTTAATAGGCTCCAAAATATCAATTATTTATAAAAGCTTTAATTATTTTTAAATTTAAAACATTCAGTTCATATTTAATTGTTACAGCTTCATTATCATTTGTTTATAAAAAAATGTACAAATTATTCATAGTTCCCATATTGAATAAAAAACTAATTGCATTTTAAAAATACATATATTTAAAAACTGAAATTTACATATTTTTACTTATTCTTACAAATTTTATATTAAAAAAAAAAAAAATTAAAATATTCTGTTTATTTTAAGTATGGTGAATTCGATTGTTGGCAACTTGAATGCCCTCCCTTGTCATGTGACAATCCTCTACCATTAAAACAAGGAGATTGTTGTCAGCGGTGTCCTGATGACCCTTGTAATAATTTGAAACTAACGAATAACATTACATCTAATCTATGTACATATAAAGGTCATCAGTTTCCTTCCGGACATATATTTAATGATCCGTCCACCCAGTGCACAACATGTGACTGCAAAGTAAGTAAAATATAATCTATTTTGTATAAAATTTATTAATATAAGAATTAACAAAATATGAATGGCTACATTTTGTTTATAACAAAATGAAAAAAAAAGTTAATAATAAATTAAATGAAAAAGTACTTACATTTATAATTTTCTATATATGTATATTAATATAAATATGTCCTGTCCGTATATATAACATATATAAATAATTTAATAACAAGTACTTAAATATATTAACGATATAAAACGTATTACATTTTTAATTATTTATGCATATATTATATTCTTTTGCGACATTTCAGTTTAAATGCTAGAAGCCTCTTTTTATAAAAATATATGCATATATATATATTTATATATAAAAATATATTTAAAGGCTCACATTTGTTAATTTAATAAAAGACCAAATATTGTTTTTTAAAAGTTGTTTAATGTTTATTTTTTATCAAAAAAAAAATAATAAAATAAAACAGTTACATAAATGGTATATAACAGCTATATATTTAAAAAAAATTATTGCCATTGCAAATTTATGTATTAGAAAATATTGTGTAGAGGTTTTTGATTAGTTTTTATTTATAAATGTTATGCGATTTTTAATTTAAATAAATTCCTAAGATATGATTAAAATTACAGACATTTTAAACATTTTGTTTTGATTACACATCAATTACTAGTTTTAAATATTACAATATAGAAAATATAAAATATATATTTTTCCCATGATTTTTGTTTTTCATACAAAGTATTTCAACTAAAATTTAATTTAATTAAGTTTTTAAATGGAAGGTATCTTCGAAACGAATATAAACTCTACTTTAAAATCTTTTGTCCTTGAATATTTTAAATTCGTCACATATTTACTTTAGCTTTCATCAAAATAAAAAATATACTTAATTAAAATTTTCTTTATTGCAAAAATTATTTTAATCAATCATTTCATTAACTTATGAATTAGCGAAATCTATAAATTTAAGGCTATTTTAATTTGATTCAACGTTTAGACAACAATCATTTAGATAGAAACTACATGCAGTTATTTGTTTTAAGCTAATAAAATTTAAGAAAAATTTAATTTAAAATCATAAATGTAAAAATATGTATTCAATTTAGTTTATAAAATATGCATTTTGCAATTTGGAATACAATATGTAATATGAAAAAACCAATATTTTCAAAATTTATTAATTATTTTATTAGTTTAAACTAGGGAAAATTTTTGTCCAATATTAAAAATTTCTTTTATGTATTTATAAGAAATTTTTTTTATTTTTAATATCAAAAAATTTGGCAACATATTAATAAAGCTTTAATTAGACAATAATTATTACTAATACTTCTTTACCGTATTTTATATTCAAAATAGGGGATATATAAATATTTTTAAATATTGTTATATAATTTAACAATATCTTTAAATAAAATTTAAATAATTTTGTTTAAATTTCGTAGAAAACTGCATGTATAAATCAGTATTTAATACTTGTTTGTGCACGATCCTATACCTAAATGAACAACTTAATAAAAATATATATATAAACTATGTAAACTAAAAAAAAATCATAACATAAATGTTAAAATAATTCATTTGCATTAATTTATTTGCTAGATTTTTCCAAAAAAAATTTAATATCTCCAAATCGTTTATTCATTTTTTAACATTTTATTCATATTCTAATTGTTTATATGTATGTAATTTGTTTTCGAATAAAACAAGGTTTTTGTTTTTTAGCAAAAAAATAAAAAAAATTATTTAATATATTTAATTTTAATATAATGCATAAAAATAATAGAAATAAAATATTAAAAAAAAAACATTAATTAATTAATAACAGAAACATTTTAATCTATTTTTAAATGTTTCTAGTAAATATATCATATTGTCGCTAAAATATACACTCTTAATTTGTGCATTTCACTTCATTTTTGGAAAATATTAACGATATTTTTTATAAAAATTAGAGAATATTATCATACAGTTAGTTCTACGTAATTATACTTTTTTGTAGGCTTTCAGAATAAATGCCAGTCAGAATAAATGTACATTTAATACAGTATGTATTAAATGTACATTCTTTTCGTAGAATAATTTCAAATCTTCTTATTTAGTTAAATTTTGAAAATTTTAAAATTAAAACTAGAAGACGAAACAGTAATTGTTACTGTAGCATATATAGGTCATAAAAACCATTAGCTGTCACAAGTTTTTACCAGAAATTATTATATAATATGAATTGTTAAATTAAGTTTTTATTACAAATATGTAAGGAGTGTTTTGCCTTTCCAACATTATTAAATTCATCAGTTCGTATTGTAGTGTTGGAATTGTCTAGACAACTCCTGTTAAGTTTTTATTATTTAAAAAAAAATAAGCTAATCAAATCATCCAATAAACAATATAGATTGTTGTGGAACAAAACTAATAGATACTTCAGATTTTTTTTCGACCAATTTCAATATTGTGGCTTAGTTCCACAACTGAATGTCGTATTTCAAGAAAAAAAAAAACCATATTAATTTATTCATTAAACATTTTTATTACTTAGTCAATTTTATTTGATAAAATTTAAAAAACTACAGGAGTTAATAATTATGTATTTGAATTTTAAACATAATTTTATTGAGATTAAATGATTAAATTAATAAAAAAATAAAAGTTTATTATTTATATTGTATTTTTGAGAACTAAAAATACAAATTCATTATTATTTATGTGCATAATTTATTTTGATATTTAAATTTTCTTTTGATTCAAAATTAAAAAAAAAAAAAGGAAAAAATAAAAATGTAAAATCCATATGTGACTTTTCAGGTTCCACATTGTGCCCAACTGGTGAGCAATTCTTCGTTTTGTGTACATCGGTAAAACTTACACTTTTAATACACACATTTTAGTTATTTTAAGTTTTATAAAAAAAAAAAAACGCTTTAAAGCAGAATTGTGCTTTTTAATTCTTTGTAATTTTTGTTTTTAATTAAGTTTTCTTTTAATTTTGTTGTTTTATATTTTGTTTTTGATTTCATTTTACTTTTTATATTATTGGTATTATTGTATTTTAAATTATTTTGTAACTTAATTTTTAATGTCTTATTTTTTTTTTTTGGCAATAATTATACCTAAATATCTCTATATATGTATATTTATTTTATTTTGCATATATAATTGTTATTTTGCGATATTAATTAATATATTATTGAAATTTTGTTATTAAGATGTTGTCGTAAATAAAACCAAAAATCAAACTCGAGGAAATAAGAGAAAAATTTTGATTTTTAAATAAGTGTTTTTTTTTTTATCGTGAAATGCATTAGTTTTATTATTTAGATTTACACACAAAAGAATGTATTTTCTATTTTGTAGAAAAAATTTTTGTTTTATTTTTATATACAGAAAAAACTGTGTTTCACAAAATGATAAGTGAAATTTTTTTAGTTAGGAGTAAAAATTTATAAAAGATTGATTTGAAAAAAGCAAAAGAAAACAAAATGACAAACGGTATCAACAATAAAAACGGTTCTTAAATAATATACATCCCAATTCACAGTCATGTTTTCAATCACAATTTGTGATAAATTTTTCAAAACCTTTTCAAATAACCTTATCGACCATCGTTAGGGTTAAATATAAGAAATGTTTTATCGCTTTATTGTGAATTTTATTCGAATTTTAAAATTGTGAATATTATTCAAAATCATTATTGTGAATTTTATTCAAAATCAAATTTGGTTTGTATTTTCAATTTTAAAATATGTGATATGTATCAATTATCAATAATTAACTTACTATCAAAAGATGAAATGAATGAAATTTAAAGTGAATACGAAAATGTTTAAAAAGAAGATGATATCACATATTATATAAGAAATAAAAAATTAACAAGAAAAACATAATGAAATAAATGTTTTGTGAGACCAAAATTTTTATTTGATATATTTCCATTATGTATGGAAAAAAATTATTCAAATGACCACATCGCACGACTTCTTCGTACGTACTACGTATTGATAAAAATGTTCATCATTTTCAAATAGTTCAGGAACAAAATCAGAAAACAAACGACGTTTATGGTGGTCATTAGACATTTTTATCAATACGTAGTACGTACGAAGAAGTCGTGCGATGTGGTCATTTGAATAATTTTTTTCCATACATAATGGAAAGATCTTGAACCAGTTGAATTTTGTTAGAGATAGATATTTAATTTAAATTGTTGAAAACAACTTGGAACTTGTAAATATAGATTTTCTTTGAATAAATTTGGATTTTTTGGATAAATGTTTCTTAAAATTTCCCTTAGTATTCACAAATGAGCACCGATTATTTAACAATTTCCAAAAGTTGTTGAAGTGCGTTTTTTTTTCCATGATTGATAATAAGACGCAATGTGGCCATGCTATTATAACCATTTTATATTGTATTATTTCCCTTGGAAAACCCATTATTAAAAAAAAATTCAGAATCAATCAGTTCAGGATATGAATTCAAATAAATTTAGTCAATAATATGTATACTGACCACTCATGATAGCCCCCCATAAAACGTTTGATTAGTTAATTCTTCAAAAAAAAACGCATCATATTTACAAGTACATAATAAAGGCCAAATAATTAATTTTTAATTCATTTTTAATTTATTTTACTAATTTACTAATTGAGTTAAAGTAATTTCAAAAATTTTTATAAAAAAAAATTTTTTCTGTATTTATAAAAACTAAATAAAAATTCAAATATAAAATTAGAATATAATATGTAATAGGTTTTCTTCGTTTTATTAAGTAAAATACAAAAATCGATTCAACCGGATTTTTTTAAACCATTATATCAATCTTTTTTTTACATTTTTCATAATTTATCTTTTGTGCGACACTATTTTTTATTTATTTTTTTGTTTTTGTTTTGTTTTTAATAAGTTTTAATTAAACTTACCAAAACTTGTTAAGAAAAGGAGATGTAAGTAGTTTCATATTGATAAAATAAATATATATCTAATGTTCTGTTGTTTTCGATTATAATTCGTCAAAGAAAAATCAACATACATATCATCATATCCAAAATTTTTAAGAGTTTTCTGCTGATTTTAATTAATAAATTTCCTTTTGTACTATTATTGTTTCAATCCTGTTTGGTACTCTTTTTTAATTCGAATAAGTTTATTTTTGTTAGTTATATTATAGTTATTAATACACTGGTGAAGTGTGATTATTGCAAAATAAATATTTTATAAATGTTTAAAAATTATATTTATTTTAGGTGTTTTTAATATTTAAAGTTTTGTTTTTAGATAATTTTTTCATTATTTTACATTATTTCTTTGTATTCTGAATAAGCACTTTACTTTATTAATTCTATTATTTCTCCTTTCCTTTTAAAAATAAAAATTTTAACACTTTCAAAATTAAAAATTATTAGACTACAATTAAAGTTGATTACCCTGATATTGTACAATAATATTCAATTTATATTTAAGATAATTTTGACTTAATATATTAAGTTATGATAGTTATATAAAGGGAATAATTTTAAATTAGTTTTGTATTATAGTTAAATTAATAAATTTTAATTTAAATTTGGATTTTTTTTATTTAAATTTATATAATAAATTTATTAAATATTATTTAAAAAACAATCATATTAATATTATCAAATTACATTTTTTTTATTAATCTCCAAACTACAGTTAAAGATTGAATTCGAATATTCTTTTATGTAAAATTTAAATTATTCATACATAATAATATACACATATAACAATTTCATGCTAAATCTTTTTTATTGATGTTGCAGTTTAAAAAATTTAATTTAAAAAGCAAACTTTTAATTATTTAGTATGAACAATTTTATTATTGGAATTACGCATAACACGACATAAATGTTTCTGAAACAAAATTCTTGATGAAATAGTCATTAAATTTTATGCCTGCATCCTGATATACTTTTCGGTCATTAGAAATTTTCAACTCAGAGTACGCTCAGAACGCAATCTGTGAACTCTATAGAATTTTCCCAGATCTCACAGAATGATCAAATACATATAAATGTTTATATTTTTTTAAATGGAATTGTTAACGTAATTTTACAAATCAAATAAATAATATTGAGGACAATAATATTTTTTTTTATTTAATTTTTCTATTTAAGTAAGTTTTATTTTTTTTCAAATGGTTGGTTGATCTTTAATTTTAAAATCATTCTCTTGATTAAACATTACTAAAAAATTGCCATTTGACAATAAAAAATATTTTGCATAATTGACAATTCCAGTTCTGAGCATTTCTTTTTCAATTCAAGGACGTTTAGGGTTCGGCTAAAGCTTTAATCTGAGCGCTCAACATCTGCTCTGAGAAAAGATCTGATTACAGAAAGAAAAACGTTCTTTTAATAAACTTTTAATAAAAAGAATTTTGTTAAATTTTTTTCCAATACTCCTTGAATTCTTTAAATTAGAATTAAACTTACATCTTTAAAAAATATAGAAAAAACATTTTATAATTTTTTTCTTAAGTTAAAAGTAGCATACCTTTATTTTCTCAAACAATTTTATTAATTAAATTGTTAGTTTTGTATCAAAATAAAATCGGTTTTAAAGTTTAATTATCATTTATGATTTTAGCTTTTTTTTGCTTGTAACTTTTGTTCCCTTAGTTTATAGTTTTTTATTCAATTTATTTTATTTGTAATTGATAATTTATTAATTTATTTAGTTAAAATGATAATGTTAGAAATAATTTAAATACCATTTCAAAATTACACAATTTTTATTACATATTAGTCTTTAATTTCATAATCAAGCTATTTAATGCTTTTTAGCCATTCCTAGAAAGTAGATTTTTTTGTCAATAAAATTCAATTTAAAATAAAAAAAATAACAAACCATTCTATTTTTTCTCTTTTCTTTGTAGTAATATTAAACATTAATGCATTTAAAATTCCAAAAAAATTTAAGTTAAGAATTTTCATATTAAATACATACATTAATGAAGTATCAAATCTAGTTTAGAATATAGCATAATTAATAAGTAACGATCACTTTTAAAATTATATTCTTTTAATGCCAGTCAATTTTTTTTTTTAAATTTACAGCTTAAAATTTCACATTTGTAAACCCTTTAAATACACTAAGCACACAAGTCACAGTATTTAAAAAAAAAATTTATATGAAAATCACCTTTTCCCCAAAAATTGTACAACTTAATAAATTTTTGAAATTATCTAAAATATTCAATTAATTTAATATTTATTCAATAATAATACATATTTTTTATTTCCATAAATTTTATCAATGATTTTAAATTTTTATTAATTTTACTATTTAACATAAAATTATTCTGTCAAATGATAATCTTAAATTAGTGCTAATTGTTTATTGTGAATTAATAAGACGCTAGCTAATGTTTCTGAAACCAAAATGATTATATTAAATTAATGTAAATTGTTTATTGTGAATTTATAAGGGTGCGTTTATGTTGGAGCTGCGATAAGTGATAAGAGCGTCGATAAGAGCATCGATAAGAGCATAGAAAAAGCTATGCTCTTATGCAGTGTTTATATTGGAGCTTCGATATAAGCGATGTAGAATAAAAAAAATAATATTATTTATGGTTGTTTTAGATTAAAAAAATAATATTTTGTGTGGTTGTTTTAAATTTATCTGGTAATATTCTTAAAATAAAAAAAATAATAAAAAAATTAAATTAAAAAAAATTTTAAGAATTAAATATAATAAATATAATAAAGCATAATTATAATTGTTTATTTATTGAAAGGTGGAAGTAATAATAAAAAAATATTAAATTGAAAAAAAATTAAATTATATATTTTAAAAAGTTATTTTATAATTATAAAAAATTATACAAAAAAAAATTAAACAAAAAATATTTTATTAACAATAAAAAAAAATTTTTTATTTTATTACATTATTAAATGTATATTTGCACCTCCTTGAGAGTTTGTATTAAAAAAAAAATAAACAAACGAAAATAACATTTATTTAAAAAATTACAATAACAAAAACGAGAGCAAAACATTTATTTAAAAATTTTGATCATCGATAAGAGCGTAGAAAACTGAATAAAGAGTTTTCTATGCTCTTATCGCTTATCGATGATCAAAGCGATGCTCCAACATAAACACTTCTATTTAAATTATGTATATAGTTTTCTTCGCTATGCTCTTATCGACGCTCTTATCACTTATCGCAGCTCCAACATAAACGCACCCTAAGACGCAAATGTTTCTGAAACCAAAATGATTATCTTTGACACACAAAATGTTGATGAAATTGTAATTGAATTTAATGTCAGATAATTTTTTGTTATCAACAGTTAGGAGGTATTTTAAAACCTTAATTAAAAAATTAAAATCGTATTTTATTTAAATTTAAGAAAAACGAGGAAGAGTGTAGTAGAGTAGACTGTGTCAACTCTGGGATACCCGTATGACCGTAACATATACATTATATCATCCGGTTAATTACTTTGGCAGAATTTCAAACATATAGCTTTATTAGGTTTATTGTAATGCTCATATAAAAGAAGAGTTGTATGGCAGCTACTCGAACCTTTTGCAGTAGACCAACCAAATTTTGCAGTAACTTTGGCCGTTACACTAAACTATTTTTGGCAAAATTTCAGAAACCCAGCTTTATCTGGTGTAGTGTAATCCTCATATAAAAAAAGGAGTTGTATGGCAGCTACTCGAACCCTCAGCAGTAGACCAAATAAATTTTGAAGTAACTTTGGCCATTATACTAAACTACTTTTAGCAAAATTTCAGACACGCAGCTTCCATAGGTATAGAGTAATGCTCATATAAAATTAGAAGTTGTATGGCAGGTACTCGAACCTGTGGACCAAAATGGCTGAATTTCAAACTCGATTCCGTTTTTTGCATAAAAACGAATTTGTGAAAATTTCATAATCCTAGCTCCTTTACTTTTTGAGTTATCGTGATGACGGACGGACGGACGGACGGACGGACATACATAGCTAAATCGATTTATTTTTCGATTCTGATCCGATCAATACACTTGAGTCTATATCTACCCCCCCTCCTTCTCTGCGTCACAAACGTAATGGCAAATTTATTATACCCTTGGACTATATAGTCATACGGGTATAAAAAAAAAAAATTCCTTAAATTTATTTTGGCCAATTTCAAAAAATTAAATCCAAAACAAAATAATTTGACGTTTCAATAATAACATCAGCAACTTTAGTAAGAAAACAATCTGTCGTAGCAACAAAATGGAGCCTTTAGCAATAAAAATTTTGACATTACTAAATGTCAATGACAATTGTTCAGTTTATGTAAATAAACAATTTGAACTGAAATCAATTAAATTTTTAAATAGAAGTAATTAAGACTTAAGCCGGTTGTTTT